>APFE031484951.1:0-25499 GCA_000404065.3 Pinus taeda | reverse complement strand
GCACTCGCTCAGTGTGCTACTGACCTTGCAGCAGTTCGAGCAGAGTTGGTAGGTCTTCTCGTGAAGATCTCCACACTGACAGAGTGACTCGAGGGACAGTCACAATGTTTTTGTTGGGGGCCTATTGGGCACGAGATCCCCCAAGGAAAGTTTTGGGCTTAAAGCCCAAGTTTTGACTGAATCCAATGTAAAGAATCCGTGTTTTATGGGCACAGAGTGTGAAGTTTGTAAATGAGTCATAGGGTTATCCGCCCTTATTTTTGTAATGTAATGTCAGCTTGAGGGATATACCCATGGTCCGCGGACCATGGGATTGTGGACCATGGGATTGTATAAATAGAGCAAGGCTCTAAGTTGTAAATAACGAAGGGGGAAAAAGAAAGGATGAAGAATTGAGTCTTAGATGAAGTGTAGAGTTGAGTCTGTAATCTTTGGAGAAGTAATAAAGAGAAATTTTACATCATTTTTGTGTATCCTTTTCTTGTTTCGTGCATTGAATGTATCAGATATAAATTGAACTTCTATTGTTTATATGATGTGTGAACCTATATTAATGTGTTGATAAAGTGAATATAAGATAAAGTATCTGGTTACGTGAAGGTAACTAACTGTTATAAGAAGATAAGTAAGATACATGGTGTAACTTATGGAATTAACGCAGATTGTTGCTAGGGCAGCACGAAATCACCTCAACCCCTGGTGAGGGCTGCGCGAAGGTGATTGTAATAGATTGCGAGGGTCTCGTAGGTTAGGTCAGTGCGAGGTGACCTACGTGAAGCTATTCACAGTTGGACTAAAATCGACCCCTCAGATGTCTCCAGGGTGCTGATACTTGGTTCCAGCATCCCCCCATACCGCTTCGGGTGAGACCTCAGTTCGCACTCTGTGGGCTGTTGCCGAAAGGGCCAGTAGTGCAGGGATTTGTTTGGCTAATTAAATCTGAGCCTGGGTCAGGCCCCATCAAGACAACAACTCCATATAGACTTCCAACTTGAAATTCCTAAGTTAACTAATTCAACTTAACTTAGTTGACTATTACAAGTTTCTATGAGAAAATAATTACAATTTAATTCAAGGAAAAATTAAATTGGAATTTCTAAATGTTATTTTTAACATTTATTGTTTCTATTTTCAACAACCCCTCTCAAAAATAAAGGAATTCAACTCTATCCCAATCCTAAACCTTTGAAATGTTCTACATGGAATACTTCTCTCTAGTGTTGTTGCTACAACAACTCTTGAAACTAAAAAAGCATCCAGCCTGAATCAATATGATGCATCTGTCATCAAAGTCTCTAACTACTACTAGCTCTGACTCTATTGATTGAAAACTTCGTGCTTTAGCTTACTCTGCCTTTCTGCACCATTATCAACTTTGTTATGTGCTCTCTAGTATCTCACTGCTCTAACCTTTGTCACTTTGATCTCTGACTACATCAAGCACTATTGATTGCTCCTGCTACTATGTACTTTGGGCTCCCATAGCAAGATATGATCCATGAGATAAAACCTTTCAATTGGACCTAGCCAATTTCGACCCTCTTGAGACTATCACTTCACATCACCCCACCTCACACCTGGAGGTATGGCTGCATGTGTTCCCTCAATCCACTTGGCTCAAAATTGCCCCCTACTAGAGGTCTCTACATGAGTGGATGCCTCCACCTAGTCTCCTCTCTAATTCTCCAATTGTGACTTCTCCACAATTGTCTTAGACTACTTCTTTTCTTCTTGAGTGGATCTCTCCACTCGATCTCCTCTCATCTTCTCCAATTGTGGTTGTTGCACAATTTCCTGAAGCTACTTCTGAGGCTTCTTTTGGGGCTACATGTTAATGGAAAAAGTGTCCTCAGACACACAATTTTATTAAATAGAAAAGAAATTACATAATAATTTTGCAAGAGTTTACACACACACACACACCAACTCAATTGCAATCAAGAGAATGAGCTACATATAGGCTTAATTTCCTAACCTATTCTAGTTATGGACTATATATTAAATTAACAAGTGTCCATTTACAATAAATTCCATTCTAACCAATCTACTAACTCTACTCCTAAATTGGAGCCTAAGATACGACATTATTCTAGATGTCATACCTTTTACAACAATATTCTATTTCTAAGTGTCTCCAATATTTAATTAAATATTCTAAATAAATAAATATTCTATCCTAACTTTTTGAACTATGAATTTTTTATTTTGGATCATCTAAAATTCCCCCCTATGATCCAAAGATACATTACAACAGATACCAAGTTCATCTCTGAACTTAGTAAATTTGATCTTGCCAAGTGGTTTTGTGAATATCGGAGACCTGATCTTCTGAAGGACAATAAACTAGGTTGATGACATCCTTGGAAATGAGCGATCTAATGTGATGATACTTGGTGTCCAAATGTTTTGTTTTGAAATGAAAAACTGGATTCTTGGCAAGCTTTATGGCTAACAAGCTGTTGCTGAATAATGATGTATCTTTTGCTTGAGGAATGCCCAAATCTTGCAAAACTCTGCGCAACCAAACAATTTCACATGTTGCTTCCCATGCTGATATGTATTCTGGTTTGGCTGAAGAAGTGACCGCTGTAGCTTGTTTCTTGCAACTCCAAGATACTACAGCTGAACCCATGTTCATTAAATAACTAGAGGTTGATGTTGATGCTCGATCATTAATACTGCCAGCAAAGTCGTCATCTGAAAATCCGCCAAGTACAAAGTTTTTAGTCTCATTGTAAAGGAAGAAATATTTTGTTCCTTGGACATATCGTAGAACCCTTTTGGCTGCATTCCAGTGGCTGTCTCGTGGTTCCTACATAAAACGTGAAAGAATACTAATTGCATAAGATAGATCTGGTCAAGTCATTGTCAGATAAATCAGGCCGCCAATCAACTGTCTATAAGTAGTGTTGTCCACCTTTCCCCCCCTTCAAATTTTGAAAGTTTCAAGTTTTGTTCCATGGGGGTAAGAACAGGCTTGCAATCCTGCATTCTGAAGTGCTGAAGAACTTCTGCTACATACTTACTCTGAGAAATGAAAATATGATGTGGATGTTGGAATACTTCAACTGCAAGATAGTAGTGAAGTAGTCCCAAGTCTGTCATCTTAAAACCTGCATGTAACTCCTTTTTCACCTGTACAATATGATCATCATTGTTTCCAATAATGATCAAATTATCTACATACATAACAAGAATCACCAAATTTTGACCTTGTTGATGTACATACAAAGTATCATCAGATTCACTTCGTTGAAAGCCAACTTTCTGAAGGTATTCATCCATTTTGGCATGCCAAGCTCGTGGAGCTTGTTTTAACCCATATAAAGCCTTAATCAGTTTACAGAATTTATGTTTTTTTCCTTCAATTTAAAAACCTAGTGGTTGTGTCATATATACATCTTCCTGTAAATCTCCGTTGAGGAAAGCACTCTTTACATCCATCTGATCAACTTTCCATCCTTTTTGTGTTGCTAATGCGAGTGTTAAGCAGATGGTGTTCCATTTTGCTGTAGGAGCAAAAGTATCCTCATAATCAATTCCTTCCTGCTGCGCAAAACCTTTAGCCACAAGTCTATATTTGTACTTGTCAATTTCCCCATTTTGGTTGTACTTAATTTTGTAAACCTATTTACATCTGATGGGTTTAACATTTTGAGGACAATCAACAAGTTTCCAAGTGTTGTTGTCTTGAACTACCTTATATTCTTCAATCATATCTTGTTTCCATTCTTTATATTTTATTGCCTCTTTGTACGTGGAGGGTTCAGTAAAATAATTCATGATTAAGAAAAAATTTCCATCATTCCTAGTGGACCCCCTTGTTCCCGTTTTATTTTTCTCATCGGGCCTTACATCTTTCAAAAGTTGTACAACCATTTTGACAATTGATGTTCACTTGCTTGAGATTCTGAAAAGTCACCATCATTATAAAGAGGATTAATGTAAACTGAGGTATGTTGATCAACTCCAGATTCTAGGGGTAGTGAATCATTGTCAGAAGAACTATTGCTACTAGGAGATTCTGATGAACTTCCAGAAGACCCAAACTATGTTGGTGAAGTAGATGGACTGTATGAATCATCTTCAGAGGAAGGAAAATCAAGTTCATACCAATTTTGTGAATTTTGTTGACGTGGAATGTTTCCTTTCCTTTTATCTCCTTTTGTTTCCAATTTTAGAAGAAGATGTTCTATTTCTTTAGCACTCTTACTCTTAGTTTCATAAAAAATTACATCTCTGCTGACAATAAATTTCCCATTTGATAGAAGCTTGTACCCTTTCTTCTCATCTGAATATCCAATCATTGTGCATTTCAAACTTCATGAGTCAAGCTTAGTTCATTTTTCTTTTGGAACTAAGGCATAACACACAGAACCAAAAACCCTAAGGTGTTTAACTTTAGGTGTGAAACCAAACCATGCTTCATAAGGTGGAATTCCATCCAAAGAAGCAGTGGGAGACCTGTTCCTTAAGTAAACATCTGTATGGATTGCTTTTGCCCAATAAATAGGACTTAACTTTTTAAAAGTTAACATAGATCTCGCCATTCCTAACAAAGTGCAATTAATTCTTTCTATTAATCCATTTTTTTGTGGAGTATAGACATTTGTAAGATGTCCTTTGATCCCATTGTCTCTGCAATAATTTTGAAATACATTTGAAGTGAATTCTCCTCCATTGTCAGTTCCAAGAGCCAATCTTTTCCTTGACTTCATTTTCAACAAGTCGACGAAATATTTTAAACTTTTCAAATGCCTCTGACTTATGATTCAAGAAATAAACCCATGTTAGTCTGCTGAAATCATCAATAAAGAGTAAGAAATATTTGCAACCTCCTAGAGAAGCTTGTAAGGGTCCACAAATGTCACTGTGTACTAATTGCAAATGCTTGTTTGCTCGCCACGAGCTTGTCAGCGAAGGTTCTCGACTTTGGTTTCCATAAATGTAAACTTCACTTCTTGCATTTTCTTTCTTGAAGGTAGGAAGTCCCTTAACCATTCCTTATTTTTGCAGTTGAGAGATACTGTCAAAGTTTAGATGTCCATATCTCACATGCCATAATCTGATAGGTGAAATGTTTGTGCTTGCTGCTCCTGCAAAGTCAGAATTCCTTGGAATAACTATTCCTTTCATCCTTATCAGTTTTCCATCTTCATATCTTGTCATCACTATTTTCATGTTTGATTGAATTAATTTTAACTAGGCCATCCTCCTAAACCACTTGATGTCCAGCTTGTCGGATCAAGACTAAAGACAACAAATTATTTTTAAAGGTGGGTACATACCATATATTTGAAATCAATCTTTCTCCAATGTTAGGACGATAAACTTTAATGACACCTTTTCCATAAGGAGTATGTTTTGTATTATTAGCAAGAAATATTGAACTAAGGTGGCATGGTTGGAAGTTCCAAAAGAAGGCTTGTCGAAAAGTCATGTGTTGAGTTTCTCCTGTGTCTAAAATCCATGCATCTTCATAATCACTTTGAAAAAAGGTGGAAACTAATGCTGCTGATTCTGATCTTTGACTTGATGTGAAGACATATTCCGAATCTCACATGCCATAATCTAGTAGGTGAAATATTTGTGCTTGCTGCTCCTACAAAGTCAGAATTCCTCGGAATAATTGTTCCTTTCATCCTTAATAGTTTTCCATCTTCGTATCCTATCATCACTATTTTCATGTTTGATTGAATTAATTTTAACTAGGCCATCCTCCAAAACCACTTGATGTCCAACTTGTCGGATCAAGACTAAAGACAACAAATTCTTTTTAAAGGTGGGTACATATCATACATTTGAAATCAATCTTTCTCCAATGTCAGGAAGATAAAATTTAACGACACCTTTTCCATAGGGTGTATGTTTTGCATTATAAGCAAGAAATATTGAACTAAAGTGGCATGGTTGGAAGTTCGAAAAGAAGTCTTGTCGAAAAGTCATGTGTTGAGTTGCTCCTGTGTCTAAAATCCATGCATCTTCATAATCACTTTGAAAAAAGGTGGAAACTAATGTTGCTGATTCTGATCTTTGACTTGATGTGAAGACATATTCCAAACCATCATTATCTTGTTCAGTGGAAAGTTGAGCTATGTTCTGATGGAACTTTGGAATTTTATCAATGGAAGTTCTACAATCTTCTACAAAATGGCCCACTTTGTTACATTTTCTACAGACAATTTGATTCAAGTCTCTGCCTCTTCCTTGATATTGTCCTCTGCCTCTGCTTTGACCTCTATTTTGAGTTTTCCCTCTTCCTTGTTTATTTCCTCTACCTTGAAAGTTGCCTCTATTTTGAAAGTTTTTTCTGCCTTGATTGTTTCCTCTTCCTTGAAAGTTTCCTCTATTTCGGCTTCTTCCAGGACCTTGTCCACTATGTGCTGTTGGATGTTGATTTAAATGTCCTCTTCCTCTAGAATTGTGAGTTGATGGTTTACCTGTGCTGTCCTCTATGAAGAAGACATATTCCCCTTGTTTCTTCTTCCCAAAAGTTTTTTCGTGTTGATCCAACATCTCACTTATCTCATCAAACTCTAATTTATCTAACTTTCCAGTCACTTGTAGAGTTTCCAAAAAATGCATGTAAGAAGAAGGCAATCCAACAATTAGAATTGTGGTTATGAAACTGTCATATACTGGAGGAAATCCTGCTTTTACTATTTCTTGATTAATATTTTTAAGCCTGGAGATATACTCAAGGACATATCCTCATTCAATTAGTTTTTGTTGAAGCAACTTAAGTTGTAGATCAACCTTTTTTTATTTAGGTTGTGTATCAAATAGATCTTTGAAAGTACGCAAGGCATTCCATGCATCTGAGGCGTTTTCAATATGAATATACATCTCATCATTAACTGAGGACTTTATAAGAGCTAGTGCCTTGACATTTTTAACTTCCCATTTTGTAAGTGAAGCTACATCTGTTGGTTTATTAGGATTAATATCTCCATCACATGTGTCTTGCCAAAATTCATTATATATTAGAGTGCTTTCAATGAGATGTTTCCATGTTTTGGATTTTACCCCTTCAAGCTTATCAGAATCAGACAACAGGTTAATTAACTTTGACATTGTAGTTTTGAAGCTTTGCACCAAAAAGAATCAAGCACAAGAAAAAGATGAGCAACATGTCACACGAAACACACCATGCAAAAATGATCTATCGAGGCTTGGCCTTGACCCTCGTATAGTCGTTGGCAGAGAAAATTGACTGAGCTTTGCACTTGGCTCTAGTCAAATTCTCTTAAATTTTTTACAATGAAATCTTTCAAAATTTGACTGATTTACAATCCTTGCAATGTTTGATGCAAAATGTACTCTAACCCCCCCTCAAAGTAAAAAAAAATACTATGAGTTACAATGTCACGCTTATCTCTCCAAATAAAAAATTACAAATAAAATCTCCTTATTAATCCAAAAATTAACTGGCCCAAACATTTACAAATAACCCCTACACCTTATTACTCCAAAAAAATACAATTTAGTAGTACATCTTATTACTCCACAAATTTACAAACAATAATTCCCAAAACACAAAAACTCAAATATCTCTCCAAAATAAACTATTCCTTATCACTCCAATAAAAAATTTACAAAATTTAAAAAAGTATACCTAATCTCTCGAGCAAAGCCTTCTTCACTTCTTAGATTCAACTTTAAACTTCTAAAAAAAACTTTAAGAAGTTGATTTTTTTTTTTTTTTGTTTACGTGCTGTCCTCCACACTGGCTACTAGCTGGCTCAAGCTGAGTTCAAGCTGGCTCATGATGGTTGGCTTCTTGTTGGCTTATGCTGGCTTCTGCTAACTTCACACTGGCTTTCTAATATATTTTGTAGACCTTGTGCATGCTATCTTGAGCAATAATTGTGTCCATTGCAGATTTTGGAGGGGTAGGTATCAGGTTGAGGGCGGAGCCAAAGGTCCACCTTACATGATCATTGTGTGCATGAATTTTGCTTGAAAGAATTATGGTAATCTTCATAGTTTGGATTGGAATTCAGGCAGGCATGTGCGTGGCTTTATTTTTGGTCACCAAAGGGATGGGATGCCTTCCTGAGAGAGTCCGAAAATTAGCCATGCCATACCTTGGGATTCCAAATTTTATGGTCTCCTGGCTCAACATTTCATATTCATTGGGTGTTATTTGATAAGGGGAATTGAGCCTCAGATCTGCAACCATGGAAAAAATAGGCAATGATTTATTTGCATTTCCAAAACGCAGGGATGATTTACGAAAATTATGGTAGAAAATTATGCGGCCACAATGCCAGCAAGTGCCTTAGTGAAGTTGCTACCTGGTTTCATTGGCGTGTTTCCTTCTAAACATTACTCAAGATATGTACACTCTTTGTCCAAGAACATGTTATAGCATTGAAAAACCCATGTCTTCTTTCTAAGAGGACATCACATGTTTTTTTCATTATGTATTGATTTGATGTCTTCTCTCTGTAAAGTGCGGGAAACTTGCATAATCTTCTAATTATTTTCCAAATATATGAAGAAACTGCTATCCACAAAGACATGGTTTCGCAGCATGTGTGCGATGTAAATTTCTCTTATCTCTCTAGCAATGGAAAATTTACTGAACCAGTTATGCGGGAAATCTCAAAAAATGGTTGCCGCAAATTTGTTCAGAACACTGCCCCCTCATCTCGTGATAACAGAAGCAAATTTTTGATAATAATAAAAAATTATTTTCAGATTTAAAAATCTAAAATCAATAATAAAATTTCTTTTACTTTTAAACAAAATATTGGACAATTTCCATACCAATCATTTGTTGATCAATTCAATGGAGTTTTCCAAGAACTTGTAGATCTAGAATATCCTCTTCACATCAGCTGCATTACTGGAGCTCTGATACCACAATAATGGCAGAAGTGTCCTTAGACACACAATTTTATTAATCAGAAAAGAAATTACATAATAATTTTACAAGAGTTTACACACACACACACCAACTCAATTGCAATCAGGAGAATGAGCTACATATAAGCTTAATTTCCTAACTTATTCTAGTTATGGACTACTTATTAAATTAACAAATATCCATTCACAATAAAAACCATTCTAACCAATCTACTAACTCTACTCCTAAATTGGAGCCTAAGATATGACATTATTCTAGATGTCATATCTTTTACAACAATATTCTATTTCTAAGTGTCTCCAATATTTAATTAAATATTCTAAATAAATAAATATTCTATCCTAACTTTGTGAACTATGAATTTTATATTTTGGATCATCTAACACATGTTGAGAGGTAATTTACTCTCCCTCTCAACCGCTAAGTCTTTAACATTTTCCTTGCTCCTCAAGGCTTTGCATGCATTTTGTACCTCAAGATCATAGAGGTTCTTGACCCATGCATTGATCTCTTTCACTTGTCCCATGTCGATGTGTCTAAGGAAAACATTTCCCTTACTAAAAATCACATCATAGCCACTATCTTCCAACACCATGACTGAAACAAGATTCTTCTTTAGTCCTAGAACATACATCACATTTGTGATCCTGAGAGGGAAGCCAAAATCCCTCTAAAAGGTAACCGAACCGATCCTGGTAGCTCTATACCTCTCGTCATCTCCAAACTCTATGCTCTGCTTGAGGTCTTTCTCCTCAAAATCACTAAAGATATCTTTGTTCCCCATCATATGGAATGAGGCACCATTGTAAAGATACCATACACCTCCAATGACAATTGTGGCCATGCATTCAATGAGAGTGAAATCAAGTTTGAATTGTGAAGCTAGAGCTTCACCTACTGCAACTAATGCAAGCACCTTCTTGCTTTCTCTCTTTTGTGGCAATTTGTGGCATAGTTCCTATGCTCGTGACGGTGAAAACACTTGAATTTCAACAAGTCCATGTTATTGCCACCCTCCTCGCCTTGGGACACCTTTCCCTTGGCATTCTTTGCCTTACCTGCTAAGGAAAATTCCTCTTCCACTTTCTTGGAAGAGGTCCCATCTTTCGTGTTCCATCGAAACTCTTCTTGTACCAAACCCAACCATATTAATTCCCAATTTGGCAGCTTCTCCTTCCCATTGACAGAGTCCTAATAACTATGCCAACTCTTGGGAAGTTATAGAAGATCTAGGATCACCATATCATCCTCGGCAACAATTATTCCAACATTTCCAAGATCATCTCAAAAATGAGTGAACTTGGTCAAGTAATTTGGAATTCAGTCTCTTGCCTCCATCTTGATTTTTTCGAAGTTTATATTTTAGTGCCAACTTCCTATGGTCACTATTGTTTTGGAAAAGGTCCTTCAATGCTTTCCATATAGCATATAGAGTCTCCTTCCCATGAAGACTCGAGACAATGTTGTCTCGAACTCCCTCAAGGATTATCTGCCTCACCCTTGCCACACACTTCTTCCATTCAGATAGATATTTTGCATCCAATGATGGTGGCTTAGGAATGTCTTTATCAATGAATTCCTTTAAAACATTATCCTCCAACATGACTTCCATCCTGTCCTTCCAGGCTATGTAATTCAGGCTGCCATCCAAGGCATACTCGAGCTGCAAACTGTAGAACACCATCTGAAGTATGTATTGAAAATTCGAATTTCACTTGTAGCCCAAAACTCAGAACTTCCAAATATCCTCTAGTGCATTGAATTCAACTCTGATACCATGTAAATTTTCCTGTATATTCACAACTCATGTAATTTACTAAAACACAAGACAAGATTCTACTCTACTCTTTACAAGAGGAAGATAATCAATGGCACATAACACAATATTTATCTGGGAAAATCCATAGCTCAAAACTCCTACTATCTATATTTCATTAATCATAAATCCAAGATGAGAATACAATGCTTGTTCTCACAAGAATAATCCCTACATAAGTATAATCAACTCTCCACTCATAGTCTAGCTCAAGCTAAATCCTTAGCCTATTCTACAGCTCTTCAAGCCCCCTATTTCCTTGCCCATTTCCTAAGAGGATCAACCCATATTTAATTGGGAAATCATGCTTCCAAAACTACATAATCCAATCTTAGGTCCATAAATAATTGCATGCATGATCTGTAAAACTCGGAAAATCATACAACTGATAGTACATTGTCCTTGCACTCTAGTCTCAACTGGGTCTTCCTCTGAACTGACATGCATGATTTTCTCATGAGGGAATATTTAGTTAGGTGAAGTAGCACCAAGGATGCACTGGTGCACCAACCCACTACTAGACCTCTACTAGTTCCTCCAACAGTTAGAACTAGTTTAACTGTCTATAACTCAGTGAAAATGAGTTATCTAATTACAAATAAAATAAACTCAATCTGGACACCTAAAAATTAGGGATCAAATTTACATGACTCTAGATAGACTTCCAACTCGAAATTCCTAAGTTAAATAAGTCAACTTAACTTATTACAAGTTTCTATGAGAAAAGAATTACAATTTAATTCACATTTTAATTCAAGGACAAATTAAATTGGAATTTTTGGATGCTATTTTTAACATTTCTTGTTGCTATTTTCAAAACCCCCTCTCAACAAGAAACTAATTCAACTCTATCCCTATCCTAAACCTTTGGAATGTTGCATGAAACACTTCTCTCTAGTGTTGTTGTTAGAACAACTCCTAAAACTGAAAAAAAACATCCAACCTGAATCAGTGTGATGCATATGTCATCAAAGTCTCTGACTGCTACTAGCTCTGACTTTTTCGACTGAAAACTCTATGCTTCTGTTGACTCTGCCATTCTGCACTATTGTCAACTCTGTTATGTTCTCTCCAATATCTAACTGCTCTAGCCTATGTCACTTTAATCTCTGACTGCATCAACTGCTACTGATTCCTCCTGCTACTATGTACTTTGGGCTCCCGTAACAAGGTACGATCCATGAGATAAAACCTCTCAATGGACCCTGCCCAATTTCGGCCCTCTTGGGACTATCACTTCACATTGCCCCACCTCACACCTGGAGGTATGGTTGCATGTCCTTCCTCATCCCACTTGGCTCGATATTCCCCCTACTAGAGGTCTCTGCATGAGTAGATGCATCCACTCAGTTTCCTCTCTGCTTCTCCAATTGTGGCTTCTCCACAATTGTCTGAGACTGATTCTTTTCTTCTTGAGTGGATCTCTCCACTCAGTCTCCTCTCATCTTCTCCAATTGTGGCTGCTCCACAATTTCTTGAAGCTTCTTTTGAGGCTTCTTTTGGGGCTACATGTTGAGAGGTAATTTACTCTCCCTCTCAATGACCAAGTCTCTAACATTTTCCTTGCTCCTGAAGGATTTGGATGCATCTTGTACCTTAAGATCATATAGATTCTTGACTTGTGCATCGATATTTTTCACCTATCCTGTGGCGACGTGTTTATGGAAAACCTTTCCCTTACTAAAAATCACATCATATCTATGGGTTTCCAATACCATGAATGAAACAAGATTCTTCATTAGTCCTAGAACATACATCACAACTGTGATCCTCAGAGGGGAGCCAAACTCCCTCTGAAATGTAAATGAACTGATCCCGGTAGCTCTATACCTCCTGTCATCTCCAAACTCTATGCTCTGCTTGAGGTCTTTCTCCTCAAAATCACTAAAGAGATCTTTGTTCCTAGTCATATGGAATGAGGTACCGCTTTCAAGATACCACATGCCTCCCATAATAGTGTTGGCCATGCATGCAATGGGAGTGAAATCAAGTTCAAATTGTGAAGCTAGAACTTCACCCATTGTAGCTACTACAAGCTCCTTCTTGCTTGCTTTCTTCTGTGGGAAATTTGTGGCATAGTTCCTGTGTTCGTGACAGTGAAAACACTTGACTTTTGACAAGTCCATCTACTACAAGTAGGCTTAGACATTACCCCGACAGAATTTCTTGCCTCACCTCTCTGCGCAGGAAGCCTTTCTCTTCTTTCACCTTTATTTATTTATTTTAAAGATAATTTTTCATCGACACTTATTTATTTTTGGGCAGAAGAGGGTTCCCGACTTATTGGGATAAAAAGAGGTTGTTCCTCCATAGAAGCATGGAGAGACCTTTGATTTAGGTTTTCTCATTTATATTTTCCCCTTCTCCACTTCTACTAGTTGGATAAACATGAAGACACCAAAACATACAGATCGATTGTAGGCATGAGGTTTCCAGAATATTCATGGGTTCATGGTTGGACCAAAACTCCCCTTATGGATAGATCATATTTTCTGCTAGAACCTCATCGACCAGAAGATATAACAAACACAAGGAAGACAGACTGGAGGTTAGCCAAATTTTGAAGTGTCACAAGACTCTTTAGAGTTCGGAAACACGCATACTAAGAAGCCACAACATGTCTAAGCACAACACTTATTCACACGTTAAAAACAAAAAGAGACGAACAATAAGAAAGAAACAAAAGGAACAAACGAAAGGAAATACAAAACAAAACAAGGGAAAAAAATCAAAAGAGAAACAAAAGAAGCTAAACCAAAGCAGAATGCAAGATAAAGTAAGAAAAGACAAGAGGGACTGAAGAGAACAAGAAGGGATGGGTGCAAGAGAAAGAAACTAAGGTGCAACTAATCCTACTCTTAAACTAACAACTAGAAGGTTAGGGTCACGTATAATGAAATTTCCAGTGAAGCCACCATAGTTTTTTCTGACCTACATCCACAAAGATATGAACAATTAAAATAGATATAAAGTAATGTGCAACAGAAAAGATAAAAATTTGCATAACTTGCACAAACATTTGAAGGTATTTCCTGTGGTCAGAAATGTGTGTTCCAACCTCTACTTTCATCCAATCCACATTCTTACCTCTCCAATAGAAAGAATAATTAGACAAACCTTGAAGTATTCTTGCGAATGCACCTTCTTCTGTGTCATCCTGCTTAGAAAGCACGAGAGAAGGTTGAAATTTGTTTATTGCAATGGTGCTTTTCAAGTAAGATTTCTATAACCATTCAACGATTAAATCATAAAATACATGATGATACTATTTAAAACCCTGAAATATTTGAAAATATGGATTTTAACTTAGGGGCAAGGGATTATAAGGAGAATTATGTGAGCGAGAATATATCTGATCATATTCAACACTCATTTCGAGATAGTGACGACCTGACATAACCATCAGTAGAGACTAAGCTACCTCAATCACTTGACAAAAATATGAATAGTAGGATGTTAAATGATGAAGATCAAAGGATGTAAAACAACTTTCATTAGATATACTGATGGGAAAATGATAACATGAATGACAATCATCAAATACATAATAATGGTCAGATGATCTGATTAAAGCATCAAATTCCCAATTTGTAATGAACGAAGATAAATAAATTTAAATTGTTCTACAAATGCTCTAAATAATTGAACCAAGTTCCTCACAAGCCAAATGTGACACACCATTTTCCTGTAACTGGTGATAAACTGTGCAAGCATCGTAATCATGAAAATAATTTGAAACGTGTGCCAGCACAACAAATACATGAAACCAGTAAAGACATGGGGAACAGAGAAGAACTTCATTCATGCGATAACTCATGCATTCATTATTACTCAAGAGGATCTTAGGTGTGATGAAGAACAAGATTTGCGATATGATACTCGTAAGGAAATCCAAGAGCTGCTCATCATGAAATGAACCTGATAGATATGGTTCCTTCATCCAAATATGGTATTTGGAATGATCAACTTCACAATTCCATGACTCTATGAGAGATACACATTCCAAACCCAAGTTTCTTGGGAAATATTTTCATGAAGATGAATGAAATGAAAAAGATTCATGAATCCAGTCAGAAGTGAAATCTTGGAAATTAGAAAGATCACATCCAAGATACCCAACATTTCTCAAGAAGAAGTTTTCATCGAGTCAAACCATGCAAAGAAAAGGATCATGCAGTAGAAACCATATCTAACTTAGTTCAAGGGGCTTACCAGAGTCGTGAGATCATGACATAACCATCAATAGATGTTGAAGTGCCTTGACTCCCTGGCATCTCCCAGAACTTTCTAGAATTGTAAAATCACATTTTTAAGATTGTACCATATCGTGCATGGTGAGAGGATAGATGCTACTACCGGTTTCAATAACACCATTTCTCACTGGATGGTAGCCATATTTGTCACTGGTTTGACTTTATTTTTCAACTTCAATAACCAGATTACTCAAGTGGAAAGGTTCTTCTAATTGCGAATTCAAAGATAAATGAATTGAGGAATTTTCATGAGCAAGTTGATTTGAAGAGTTGTCTTCATGCAAGTGTAGAGATGATAAGGGTTGGGAAGAGTACTCAAAGATTTGATTTTTTTCATTTACATCGTGGATAATCTCACCAACTTGTGCCAATTGAGAGGTTAACTCATCAGATGTTGGACTTGAAGAACATGGAGTACCCCTCTTGCAAGTAGATGCATCGCAGATGGTAGAGAATAATGGATAGTGAGATGAAGAGGAAGCTTCAATAAGAACATCTTCTTTTACTGAATCATATTCTAGATCCAAATTAAAATCTTCATGAGAAACCAAGAGATCAGCTCATGCACCTGGGAAACTGTAATCACATACATCAACAAAGTCATCATTCTTGGAGTGATTGTTTCCTAAGGCTACGGATTGATCGAAATAATTAATTACATTTGATTGACTACCGAGATTAGTAGATTGAGAATCATCCAAGAGTGGAAGCACACTATGACATGGAGGATTCTGAAAAAGAGAGGAAATATTGAAAGCATCTCCACCTTCCTACTCTTCTACCTATGTAATGTGACCACCTTGTACTTGATCACAATTTGGACCAACAACATGAAAATCAAGAGAGTATGAAAAAATAGCTAGTGGAGCAGATTGATCGAGTGGGTCATGGTACAAAGAGTCATGGCATGTCGATGATAGAGGATAACAAAAATCCAAATCATATTTGAAATTAGAACTATGAATAGTGACAACATCTTATGGAATGGATGAGTTAGTCTTTTCCATAGGCTTCATGAGTCATTATGGAATTTCCTCCATTGAATATGAATCATGAAAAGTAGAAGAAAAATGAGAAGGTGGATTAGGAATTTAATTTGTGGATTTTTTTCAACTTTATTGCTATCACATGGAGGCACCCTCATTGGGACTGGAAAATGAGGAGGATAAGGCACAAAAGGAGTAGTAGGTTCCACCTTTGAAATAAGAGGTGTCTCATGATTCACAAGAGTCGAGGGAGTGGGAAAACCATGGGGTTCAGGTTCATCACATGAGGTGATAAGAACCAAGCACTCAAATTCTTGTTTCAAGAACTCCCAATTCATATCTTCTTCTATAATTTCATAGCAAAGGTGAAGGGATCAATCAGAAAAATCCTCAACTGATTCATTAGGCTTCATTCTTAAGATTTTGGTTCTTTTAAAAACATCTCAGTAGTTATACCTACTGAAGGCTTGATGCAACTCCCAAAGGAAGTGATGAAGGGAATGAATGGAAGAAGGTGGCAAGGTATGACACAATCGATTAACATGACCTTGAAGGGTGAGGAAGGAAAGCACACAAGCAAATTTGTCATCATCGATTTCATAAGATTCACAAAATTTAAGAAAATCAGAAATGTGCTTGGTTATGGATGTTCCATTCTCACCACCAAACTTTAACTGGGACAAGTGATAGAGAGGCTCATTGAGAATTGAAAATTGATAAAGGGAAAAATTAGAGAAACACCCCAAGAGTAAGATTTGTATATGAGCCATTTTAGATAAGATATTTAAACCAGATACAATGGGCTCATCTTGTCATCTAGCTCTCCTTCTAGTGCCAATGTTCACGATGCTAGAAATACATCAACCAAGGGGTATCCCTCATGTGAAGACCCAATTATACCTCACACCATTTGGTGTAGGATCCCTATCTGGAATATCAACCCAATTGCCATATATCTCAAAGAAATGCCTTGGCTCTAACTGTCAGCATGAGAGATGGATGCAATGGTTTCTTCAAAAAGCAAGGAGGTGTGCCTGGTGAGTGTTCAGTTGTAAATGTGTCAAGGTTCTTCTACTACATAGAGAGGAGAAAAGTGTGCCTCTAAGTGAGAGGTAGTAGTACCACCCAAGAAGAGACACACATGAATTGGAAGGATCCATCTAGCATCCATCAGAATAGTCCATAGAGGATGTGAATGTCATTACAACCATCAAATGAAGAAAGATATGTCTAATATCTCACAGAATAGTCCACAAGGACAGGAATAACAATAACAACCATTACAACACATTCTCAATAATTTAAGTACTAAAATAAATGAAATAGTTCAACTATCTTAGCACATGTGAAAGAAAACATGAAATATAAACATCCGTAGAATAGTATTACAAACATTCATAATCCATTCATGAAGAACATGTTGTCCTTAAAGGATTCTTTCATTAAGTAAAAGAGCCAAGATAGATGTTTACAATGTACATCACTAGATCCAGTAGTGGAACATTTTTTCCACTCCTTGCTCCTCAAATAATTAACTTATCTCTATAATTCCTTGTAGGATGAGTGAAGGTGAAAAAGTCCTTTTCTCATACAATCAGGGAGTATAAATAACCAAGGGGTGATGCTTCCCCGCTTCATGACTATTTGACTTCCCTAATGATCATTTGACTTCCTATGTCTTTTTAGCTTACACAAATCTCCATATTACATATGTGTCCTTTGGATTCCACTTTACAATGAATACAATATACATGGCCCATAATGATGATGTGGCCTATGAAAACTCATGACAAGACATGAAATGGCATTGCTAATATGAACTACTTGAATGATGTGGCAATGTTAGGCCACTTTTGCTACTATGAATGATGTCTACCTGAGAATTCTCTTTTCTTCCACCTCTTGATGGCTTGGTGATAAGAATATTAATTGATCTCAAGTCTTGAGTTGTGGTCGCGAGTTGGTATCCCTTTGCTTTAACTTGATAGATCAACTTCCATGCTTAGCTATAGGAATGTCTTTTACATGTCCTCCTCCTTCATCCACTTCTTCATCATCCTACCATATTATAATAAGATACCTGTACCTACAATTCACTCATGATGAGACAACATCAACCCGAAAAACCTCCTAGCCTAAGATGATGCATTTTGATTGATGGACTGAGGCAAAACTAGGTAGCAGGGTGGAAAGGGGGGCTCAGTGACTATGCATTGTGCACTTCCAGTAGCTAGGGTTGAGGCTTGAGGCTTAAAACTATGCAATGCATAGTTCAGGATGGGCTAAGGGATAATGTCTGTGCAAATTTGGCAGTCAGTGGGTCATGTTGAGGGGATGACCACTGTGGGATATTTCTGCACAGTTTTAAGAGGTAAGGGATGCTGGTCCATTGCAATATTGCATATTTTAGAGGCTTAGGTAGAGATCTTAGGGCTTGTTCTTGTGCAATGCACAGTTAAGGCCAGTTGTTTGAGAGGATTGCACAATTTTGGAGGTGAAGGTTGGTTCTTGGGCTTAAGAATTGCACAATGCAGCAATCCTAGGAGGTAAGAACTATGCATTTCATAGAATCAAAGGTCCAAGTCATAGCTAGAGGACTAGAATTGTGCAACGCATAGTCGAGGTAGGTCAGGTGAAGTCAAGTTGTTGGGTCGGGAAGCCTCTTCAGAAATGGTTAAGTGTTTGCCTAGTGAGACTGATGTGTGAAGTGATAAAGTTTTGACTATGATATAACACTTATAATACTTGATGAATCAACAACATAGATCACCCATGACCAATAAAAAATACATTTTCCTACATGTGACTGCTCTATGACTAGTTACGACAAGTGTGATACCACATATACACTTTACGATGACCATGACAACACTTGTACGACAATGCTCAAAACTTTGTGAATGAGTGTTATAGGTGTTTATATGGTTAGGAAAACTCCTAAATACAAATATGGACCCTTGAAACCACAAGAATGATGTTTTACACTTGATACGACAACCCACATGGGAAAACACGACATCTTGCCTAAATAACAATGGGACCAAAACACTCCAAAAAGATACATGAAATGGGTCTTAATGTTCGTGACAACAATGTACAAGACCAAGGAATGCTCTGAAATTGAGTACATGCCAAAATTTTGGAGGGTGTTGCAGCCACTACATCAATATCATAAACAGGTAATCTACAGGTCACAACAACAAATCTGAGCATAGGGACCTCATAATTATCTAAGAATCGTCAAAGAGGATCGATATGTCATGAAAATGACTACAATTTTATCTATTAGGTCAATCATTCATTAAAATTTCATATACTAACCAAACCATGATGATATCCATACATCATAACTGTCATAAAACATGCTTATAACTAGAAAATAATGAGAGATATATCAATGAGGAATCAACCATTAAAGCCACATAATGGAAAGCACATTTACTCATAAATTACCAAAGGAAAGGGAGCTCTTATTAACATATGAAAATCCAACCATGGCGGGGACTTCCATGTACCGCTCGACCATAGATTGGGCTGAACCAAATATCTCTTTCAACCAATCACTCCCGCACCATATTCCAAGCATGAATGTATGATCTCATGAAACAAATCAAACAATACCAAACTAGGGATTCTGGAGACCAAATCAACCCTCAACCTGTGATTCCACCTCATGATCAGACACCACTAACCATCACCACATCAGTCTCCACCCAAGTTCTCTAGGTATCTAGAGCATTTGTTCCAAGCAAGCATTGTAGGACTAGTAACTAACCCCATAGTTGATGTCAGGCTTCAGAGCGTTTGTCTAAAAAGGGCTTCTAGGACTAGTAATTCAACCCACCAAGGGCTTCATAACGTTTGTACAACCAAGGCTTCTAGGACTAGTTACTCAACCCAAGTTGTTACGGGGCTTCCAGAGCATTTTTCCAACCAAGGCTCCAGGAACTAGTGACTCAACCCACATCCATATGGAATGTGAGAACCAACCATAAAACAAAAGGAAAGAAACCCAGAGTATAATGACTATCCAAGAAATGGAAAAAATGGGAAAAACCACTATCAATCTAGGCAGTCATCCATGCCAATGAAAAATCATAATAAATAAACCACATGCATGTTCCATGCATTCCAAAACTAGCAAGGAAATCACACATGAAACTCGATACATGCAAGAAAAACCCATTGTAGCTACTAATCCTGATGTCCTCACACTTTCTTTCTCTTCCTTTTCCTTCTTTTTCCAAATCCAAAGTACGCCACACTCCTCCAAGAGTGCCCCAAGAAAAATCTAAATGTCCAAGAGTATGAGAGAGAGAGAGAGAGTATAAAATGAGATCTCCAAAACTGAAATGAAAAAAAGCTATAGATTGATTGTCAAAAGCCTTTTTATTAATGAGGCCTCTATTTTCTTCATTTTCCATTATTTTTCCTTCATTTTCCTCTTCACATGCAACCTGTGACCTTTCACCTTCCTTTTCCCTTATTTTCCATTATTTTCATAAATAAAATGCCAATAAATGTCTCATGCCTTTAAGAAACATTTTCCCTTTCCTTTACCAATTTCCATAGCCATTAATTAATCACAAGTGATCCCCATCACTATTGTTTTGCCCAAAATTTATCTTGGAATACGTGTCCCATGACCTTGGTTATTATTTTTCCTTTATTAACTTTATTACATGGATTTTGAACATGGTTGTTACAGAACCCTCCCCCTTGTTGGAACATTGTCCTCAGTGTTCAATGAAACCTACAACCCAATTAGACTGCTAAAAGAAAAACATACTACCCATGGAGCTTTATAAATTAGCTTGTTTTAGTATTTATAATGATCATCCTACTGAGAAACAAACTAACATGAGAAACATAACAACATGACACCCATACCACTTATTGGAGCTTTATAATAGAACTCTTGGCAGTATTTGCATCCATATACATATATACACATGTACCAAAACATCACATCAAAACACATTCCAAAAAAATTCACTCACTGGTGAATAGAAAAGGATACATATCCCACATCTAATAAGCCATCTCTCATGTGGCTTCATCAGGCCCAAAGTGCTTCCATTGAACTTTAACCTTCTCTATTGCTCAGTTCCGAAGCATGACCATATTTCTTTGCAAAAGGCGCTGATGTTCCGGATGGAATTATCCCTCAAATGGTCAACATCTTTCACATAATTCTTCAGAAATGACACATGGAAAACATAATAGAATTTCGTTGTCATTCGCAGTGCAAGTCGATAAGCAGCTGGTCCAATCATCTCAAGAATATTGAAAGGTCCAAAAAACCTAAGTGCCATCTTGGTATGTGATCCAATCCTCAACGAACTCTTCTTGGGCTTGATGCACAAGTACACATATTCCCCAACCTGAAATTCCTTAAACATCTTGTTCTAATATGCATAACTTTTTTGTTTTTCCTCTGCTTCCTTCAGGTTATTCTTGATTACTTGCATTTTATGTTCCATCTCTGCCAACATGTCTTGTCCTATCAACATCCTGTTAATTGGATCACTCTAACTGATGTGAGTATTACAACTCCACCCAGATAGTGCCTCAAATTGACTCATCCTTAGTGACTCCTAATACCCATTTTTGTAAGAAAACTCAACAAGTGTAAGATACTCTTCCCACCTCCATTGTTGATGCATCACATACATCCTCAACATGTCCTCCAATATCCTATTGACCCTCTCTTTCTGTCCATCTATCTGCATATGATAGGTTGTACTAAAGGCCAATTTTGTACCCAAACCTGAAAATAACTCCTTCCATAATCTAGAAGTGAACTTGGCATCCCTGTCTGACACAATCTTCTTGGGACACCATGCAGCCTCACTATATCTCTATTGAATACTTGTGCTACATCATTAGCTAAATAAGTAGACTTCACTGGAATGAAGTGAGCTACCTTTGTCAACCTGTCAACCACAACCATGATGGAATCACGCTGTCTAGATGTCCTCAACAAACCTGTGAATAAATCCATGGAAATGACCTACCATTTCCTCTCTGGAATCAGAAGCGATTGTACTAGACCACCTAGATGCTTACATTTTTACTTTACCTATTGGTATTCCAAACATCTAGCCACAAAGTTTTCCACTTCCTTCTTCAGATTCGGCCAATAATAAAAATTCTTCATAACTGTCAATGTTTTTTGATATCCCAGGTGACCTGAATATGGGTTAACATGAAATTCCCTCAAGATAATATTCTTGAGATCACTATTGTTTGATACATATATCTTTTCCCTAAATCTGACCAAGCCATCTGCTATGAGATGATAGTCCACATCCTAGTCACCTGTACCCTGTTGTAACCTGTGCATAAGATCCCTATACCTATCATCCTATCGTCCTGCTTGCAAGACCCAATCCTGTAAATCTATCCTATAAGAGCTCATAGCTACTACATGATTTACCTATACTCTCCTTATAAGAGCATATGCAAGCCTGTTTTCTTTCCCCTTGATGTACTTGATCTCAAAGTCGAACTCACCAATCATGGCCAACTATCAAGCTTGCCTCACATTCAGATTTGTTTGGTCAAACAAGTATCTCAATCCATTGTCACTCATCAATACAAACCTCCAGCCATGAAGATAGTGCCTCCACATCTTCAAATAATGGATGATCACTACCAACTCAGAATCATGTGTTGGATAATTCTTCTTGTGCTCATTCATTTTCCTTAATTCATAGGATACTACTTGTCCTTCCTGCATAAGGACTCCACCAATTCCTCTCTTGCAAGCATTTGTACATACCAAAAACTCTTTTTCTGGATCTACCATCTTTAAAACTAGAGCATTTGTCAACAACTACTTCAACTGCTCAAAATGGATGCACATTCCTCTGTCCATTCGAATTTCTTACCTTTCCTTTGCAACGATGTAATAGGATAAGAAATATATGATAAGTTCCTGATGAATCTCCTATAATAACATGCTAATCCCATGAATGATTTTACCTCATCCACATTTCTAGGAGTTTCCCACTCCTTGCTAGCCATTATCATTTCTAGATCCACTGTTATGCCTTCCTTCGAAACCACATGTCCCAAGTATGTACCTATGTTTGAAAGAAACTACATTTACTGAGCTTTACATACAACTAATTCTCTCTCAGCAATCTCAATACTACTGCTAAATGTTTGGCATGTTCTTCCTCATTCTTAGAATATACCAATATATCATCAATGGATATTGTTGTCACACAAAATGTTTAGGTACCGTGAAAATGCTCAGAGTAAGGGTTGTCACTCTAATCCTTACTGAATCTATTTAGACTCTCTCCTATACGAGTCAAGGGGGGTAGTCCTTAGGGTAAATGAATGAGGGTAGCCTTTGAAACACAGGCTCTAGGAGACTTAAAGGATGAACAACTTGATGAATGTAGAACAAGTCCTGCTTAATTGAGATGGATGGATAAAAAATTTAATACAAATAAGACACAAACACAAGATAGAAATGATTTTAGACCAGTGCCTTATGTTCAACTAACCATAGACTAAATGAAAACAAGTTATCCAAATCAATTTATAAATGTGGCAAAAGTGACGATCATGAACGATTAAAAGTAAGCGGCCAAAACTATCTCATGCAAGATTTTCTAGAAATTAAATCCTATGAAGAATTATGAAATTTAAATGCTAAGAAATGATTCCAGATTTCAAATTATTTTCATTAATAACCCAGATCTAGAATTTATCTTTATCCTTTAGTCAATATGATTTTAAAACATTAATCACACTTGAGAATAGAGAAATCACCACCACAAATATCAAAATTTTACACTTGACACACAAAAGGACACCAAGGAAATTTAGTTTAGAATTTTAATTATCCCTTAGGTAAGTTAAATGTGCTAAGCTTATGAAGCAAATTTAATATGGCAATTAAATTTTTTAATGTGACCAAACAAATAAAAAAGTCAAAAGTACTTAATTAAATTTAAATTTTTATGGGCCATAGGCAACATAAAAATTAAAAAATTTTAAATGTGAGGGCTTAAGTTCCGCTTTTGATTTATTTCATTAACAATCAAAGTCACCAAAAAAAAATTGAATTTTTTTAATTTTTTAGATTTTAAATATTTTTATGAATGAAATAAAAAATCAAAATAAAAAAAACAAAACACAAATTCATAAAAAAAAAAATGAAAAAAAAATATAAAACAAAAAAAGGAAAAAATCAAATCAAATCAAAATAAAAAGCAAATCGAAATATCTAACTAAACTATCCTAACCTAAATAAAAATAAAAAAAAGTGAAACCTAAACCTACTACATACACATAATACAAATGAAAAAAAAAAAAAGTCGAAATTGTTTGTGTATCAAATTTTGGTTGCAGGTTTGGCGATGGAAGGGAGGAATGACGATAGAGAACGAAGGAAAGGGGGTTGAGGGAGCTGCGGCAGGTACTTGATGGAGGAAGGTGGAAACATCAGACAATGTGGAGGGATAAATGAAGCCGAGCAAAATAGCGAGCTCAGGAAGAGATGGAGAGGGATGAACGCAGGTTCAGGGAATGCAGGCTTAATGGAGGAGAAGGTGTAGTAGCTTGCAGATGGGATAAAGGGCAACAAAATGAATCTGGGATTAAATGAATGAATAAGTGGAGTAACCACCCAAACAGGAAATCAACCAGAATGTTTAGGTGAAAAAAGGTGAAGATGAAAGGATTAGATGAGAGAGATTACGAGAATTAGGATGGTGGGAAATGAAGAGATGAAATGATGCCATAAAAATGAGATTAAATGCCATAAAGCCAAGGTCCAATAAATTGGTCCTTGGTGGAAATTCCAAGAAGTGTTGGTTTTGCTGGCTCAAATGAGAGATGAGAAATGAGATGAATGATGAGGAAATGTCATTGAAACTCTAAGAATAAAATATTCCTAGCAATGGCTCCAAAAAATGTTGTCACACAAAGTGTCTAGGCATCGCGACAACACTCAGAGTAAGGGCAGTCACTCTAATCCTTACTCACTCCATTTAGACTCTCTCCTAGACAAGTCAAGGGAGATAGTCCCTAAGGTGAATGGATGAAGATAGTGTGTGGAACACAGGCTCTAGGGGATTTTAAGGATGAACAAATCGATGAATTTAGACCAATTCTTGGTCAATTGAGATGGATAGATTAAAATAAGACACAACCACAAGATAAAATTGATTATAGACTAGTGCCTTTATATTGAATTAACCATAGACTAAATAAAAACAAGTTATCCAGAGAAAATTTATAAATGTGGCGAAGCGACGATCATGAACAATTAAATGTGAATGCTCAAAATTTTATCATGCAAGAGTTTCTAGAAATTAAATCCCAAATCTAGAAGAATTTATAGTCAATATGATGTTTAAAACAATAATCACACTTGACAATAGAGAAATTAAATTTTTTAATGTGACTGAAAATCAAATCAAAAGGGCTTAGTCAAAATTAAACTTTTATGGGCCCTAGGCCACATAAAAATAACAATTTCTTAAATGTAAAGCTCAAATTCCCCCTTTTGATTTATTTCATTCGTGATTCTAAAGTCACCAAATAATTTT
>APFE031484949.1:80274-95195 GCA_000404065.3 Pinus taeda | reverse complement strand
CCCCCCCTCTAACCCCTCAGTTAACTACATGGGCTAGTCGTGGAAAGAATATAACACAACCCAACAATATGGAGTAGAGGTCTTACCATACATGCTTCCTTCTTTTGTGCTAATGAGAATATTTGCATTAGAGTTTATCAGACAAAGTTTGAATGTGGATCAAGTACGCTTTGTCCCAACAAGGAAAGGGTTTCTATTCAAATTACCTAGGAATGTTGGCCCCTTTATTGTAAATAACAGACATGCAACAAAAGAGATTGAGAAAATATTGCAAACAATGAATTTTCAATAGAGGGAAGTGGCATTGGCATTATGATCCACACCAGGTTATTTCAAAGAGGAGGTTGGAAATATCGTGTGCCCCTTATATCCATG
Organism: Pinus taeda; assembly: GCA_000404065.3. NCBI lineage: Eukaryota > Viridiplantae > Streptophyta > Pinopsida > Pinales > Pinaceae > Pinus > Pinus taeda. The sequence continues at coordinate 94,820 of APFE031484949.1, read as the reverse complement.
AATCAAAGCCAGAAATTGAAAAGTTATAAAATTATGCTCTAGTGGAAACACAAGAGATCATGGAGGTAGAAACCCCCCTCCCTACCAAAAAGGGACTAAAAAGGAGTGTTCTTGATGTTATAGATCTTGATGGAGAAAGTTCGCAGGGCAGTAATAAAGCAAAAATAAAATAGGGTGAGACAAAGTTTGAACAATTCACAAAAAGACCTTTAAGTGAGGTTGGTTTTCAACTATAGCTTGGAGAGATAAAGTGTGCACGTTCATTTCTGATTCCCAATGAAGAAGAGCAAACATACTTGAATGTTTTAAAAGATACTTATCAACATATTAAAGAGAGGAGCATGAAGGTAAATACCAATGCCATGACTTAGTTGGAAACCCAATCCATTTCTGGTTATCAAAACAAACTTCTCATAGCTATGGATTTGGAGAGAAACCAAATGAGGTTTTCTTTCACTCACCCTATGTCCTAGTCAATTTCTCCTAGAATAGATTTTAGAACAGTTAATTTATCTATAAATACTAAAGATATTCCATTACCAGATAAAATTAACCTACACAGGTAGACAGGTGATTTAATATACGATGATCTCAGCAAAACATCTCTAGCAACGAATATGGCAGAAGCTTTACTGGGGAAGGTGATAGATTATTTGAATCTAGAAAGGGCCAATTCCCGAGTTCTTCATACTCCTAATGAAGAATTTAAGAAGTTGATAATAAATACTGGGGCAAATCCAGAGGATAAAGTAGTTGTTTAAGCCTTGATTCATAGTGCAGAATCCAAGACCCAGTCTTTGAGGAGGATAATGAAGTTGCCTACAACAGAGAATGTGTAAGGTCCACAATTAGCTCAAGTTGAAAAAGAAAAAGAAATATTGCCTCATGAGCTACTGGAGAGAAATAAAGAAGTAGCAGTTCTTAAGGAGTAATATAGATTTGCAGGAGAGGATAGATAAGCATGTTTACAGAATCGTAGTACAACCAGATTTAAAAGACCCAACTGAAAAGCTTACTAGAGTCATGATAGAGTTGAAGACTCAGAAGATGAATTGAAAAAACTACACAAGAATCTAGATGATGCAAAAGAGAAATTGAAGCACAAGGAGAGACAACTAAACATGGCAAGAGAGAATGCAACTCAACATCACAATAAGTACCAGTCAGCATGTAATGGAATCAAGCACTTGAAGGAAAATCTATAGGGAAATATGTCTCTCATCCAAGCGAGAGAGACCATCTGGAATGATATTATTCAACAAATCAAAGTAGTTTGGGATCGTATGGTGGTCATGGCTAAAGATAAGAATCATTAGGGCCTTTGAAAACCTTATTTATGCCAATAAAAACCAATCACAAGAAAGTGCACAACTGGGTAAAAGGATCATTGGTTATCTAAATGCCAAATCTACTAAGGAAACACAGGCATTAGATATTATCAATAGAACAACTGTGGTATCAGAGAAAACCAAAATGGTGCAAAAAACATGTATAGGAAGCATGCAGAAAGTAGATTGCTAGAAGATAGGGAGTTAATGGAAACTTTTAATTCTATCTTTGACAATAGAATAAGAGTAGGGTTACCTTCATGTTGGGATCAACAAGGAAACCTCCTTCCCTGGGAACAATATGAAACATTGTTGGTGGAGGTAAAGAGTAAGATCAATTCTTCTCATGAGAAAAATAACGGTTTTAAAAGGAGTTGCAATTGTAAACTACTTGCAGAGAGATTTCCAGCTGCTATTGTTAGTCAAGACATTGTTCACTGATAAACCTACATACACCAAGTTTACCAACTTAAGAATGGCCTACAGTAGAATGATACAATGCCTGCTTCTTGACTTGACCTTGTGGAAGAAGTGTCAGAACCTAATTTCACTGGTGAAGGTTAGAGTTATGGAACTTGGATATACACCAAACAAGCATGAAGTTGTGCAAGAGTCTCAAGTTCTCAAATGATTATTTTTTAATATTCTCAAATATCCGTAAAATATCTCATTTATTAATTTTTAAAAGTTAGAAACAATTTAGTCTTTTAATGTTTTATGAAGACCAAGTGGCTAAAAGGTAGTTGTGACAGTTGATAGTTTTGATAATTGTTTCCAATGTAAAAGCTTCTTCAAAAGAAGATTGAGGAATAAATTTTGGGGTTCTGATTTTTGGTCCTAGAGACAATTTTGTTGTGTAATGCACCAAATTTTCCTTGGAGAAGTAATGAAATTTCAAATATGGTTCCAACTGTATGTTGATTATGGCATGTTTTATCTATCTCTGTAAGTCATTTATGTGTTTTTCTTCTCTGGGAAAATGTGTTATAAAGTTCCTAGTTCTTTTTAATTAAATAGATTTACTTATGCTTTAAAATAGCTAATAGTACATGTGTATCTTTATAAAAGTAACCTTAAACTACACTCCACCTTTTCCATCATTTCGTTTCCTCAGAATTTTCATAATTTCAACTAATACTTGGTGTAAAAGGTTATGTTCTTTCAACCTTATACATCAAATGTGCTTCTTTATTTTCTCTCTAGCCATACTGTAATTCTAGTAAGTCATTATCACAGATAGCTTGGCCATATTGGAATTTTTTTGTCTTTTCTCCAAGAGTTAAAAGTACATTACATTTTTCAAGAAATATCTCTAGGAAACCATGCTTAAAATGACAAAAGAAAATATTTTTACTTATTTTGAATAGATGTACTTGGCACTGGTCTCCTTTTAGCTAGAGGTTTTCCCTAGGGTAACAACATATTTTGGCATCGATGACAGGGAATGAATAATGAAGTTATTTTTCCCTTGGGTTTTCTTTAAAACCTTTTCTTTGTCTGGTGAGAAAAGAAAGTGTTTTAGCTGATTTTTCTCACCAAGTGGGAAGTTATTGTGTTAGGCCCCTATACTACTAGTGTAAACCCTTATTGTTATTAGTACAACCCCCTTATTATATTGATGTACCCACGTTGTGCCCCTATTGTTACTATAGTGCCCCATAGAAGCCCACTATTGTTATTATTGTGCCCTTACATTATTATTGTTATGTCGGCTCTAATTATATTATGACCCCTTAGACTCCTATATATAGAAAGGAGGTCCTTTCATTTGTATCATCTAAGAATTGTTCATTTCTGTAATGTAAAGGAGGTTGCCCCCTCGAAGAGGCTAAATTCTAAGGCGTTGATCTATCTTTTCTATCTTTTTGTGAGCTGGTTTCATAACGTTTGGTATCAGAGCTGTGGATTCTAGGGTTTCACTGCTCCAAACAAGTCATTGTGGGATTTTCACTATAACTATTTTGCTACGAAGTTTCAGAAGCTAAGAAAAAACCCATTTGAGACAAAATCGGTCTGAACCTTGGCTCCGAATTTTAGATCATGTCTCGCCATATTTCCGGAAACATAGTTTGAGGAAGTTAGGGTTTTTGCAGACCCCTGAATTATATTCCAAACAGGTGACTTGGGAAAAATCATCGTAACTTTCTCTTTGAGCATTGGATTGAAATTTCATAAGAAGTTATATAAAGAGGACAAACTATAGTTTCTTGTATACATTTTTTAGATCCAAAGGTCGAAACAATGACACGTGTGATGTCGTACAAGTTCGCTCTACTGAACTAGTCTATAATCAGGTCACCGTGGGAGATTTGGCATAAATTTTACTTGGAGAATCCAATTTGGGTCAAACTGGTGGCACTGGAAAGAGAACGCAAAGGGCTATTGCAGGTCGCAATTTTTTAACTGGAAGATCCAAATTTATAGAGTTACAGTCGTTTCAAATTTGAGCTCCTAAATCAAGAAAAAGCGAGATGAGGAAGTTTGATGGCAAGGATATGGTAAATTGGATACTACAGATGGAGAAATATTTTGATCTACATGGTGTACCACTGTTACAAAAGGTATGTATTGCATCTAATTATTTAGAACCGGATTCAATTTTATGGTATAAAGGGCTTTGTCTTGTAAACCACTGTCACGTGGTCAATTTCACGGAGGAAATGATAGCACATTATGAGGTACAAAGAGAGAAACTCCTTCTTTAGCCAATTGATAAATATCAAACAAAAGGGTTCAATGGAAGAGCACATTGAAGACTTTCAAAAATTGAATAGAAGGATAAATTATAATCTAGAGAAGCAAAGGATTGATGTCTTCATAGGGACTTTAAAGGATAACATTCAACATGAGGTTCGTTTTTGGGAACCTGATTCATTGGAGAAGGCATTCTAGTTGGCAAGAAAAATTGAAAGTGAATTTATGAAGACAAGGAAGCCCACCACTCATGACTATAATTATGGACGTGTTTCTTCTCCTAGCCTTCCACAACCTACAAGGCTTACATCACAACAATTGGAAGAAAAAAGAGAAAAAGGGCTTTGTTACAATTGTGATAGAAAATGCACTAAAGGTGATAAGTGTGCTAAGAAGAAATTATTTTACATAGAGTATGAAGAAGAGGAAGAAAAGGATCAAGAAACATCAAAAGAAGAGGATATATGCCAGGACGCAACCCCAAAGAAAGAAGAAATGAATCCGACCATTCTTGTAAAGCATTGGAAAGAATTACCACTCAAACTCTCAAGATAGAAGGAAATATCAAGAAGAAAAAGGTTCAAGTAGTGAAATATCACATTGAGCATCAACAACAAGTTCTCTAACTTTTAAAGGATAACACCACTTTGGTGCAGAATCGAATGAAAAAACAGGTAGATCAACATCGCAGTGAAAAATGTTTTGATGTAGGTGATTGGGTATTTTTATAATTACATCTCAAGCAAGCTATTTATGAGAAGGAAATGTCGGCAATAGTACATGCACTTAAGAAATGGTGACCTTACCTAATGGGAAGACACTTTAAGGTAAAAATGGATCATGATAGTCTTACATACATTTTAGAAAAAATATTATCATTAGAAGAACATAAAAAATGGGTCACAAATATGTTGGGTTATGACTTTGACATCATATACAGAAAAGAGAAGAATTTTTTTATTGTAGATGCACTCTCAAGAAAGGATGAGGATGTGGAACCATTATCTTGTGTTATTTCTATTATCCAACAAAATTGGATAAACGAAGCAAGGGATGAATGGAAGAAGGACAAAGAAGTGTGGTAACTCATTCAAAAGTTGCAGAATATCCCAATTCAAACAATGTTGCTAGAAATTGAAGAGGAAGGAAAAATCATATTTGAACCTGGAGTAGTCACAGAAACAAGAACCCGACATCTACGAAATCAATCAATTTCAGAGTATCTCATCAAGTGGAAGAACTTACCTGCTAAAGATTCCACATGGGAGGATAAGAATTTTATACAGAAAAATCAAGAACTACTCAAGCATTGAGGACAACACTCTTTGAAGGAGAGGGGCATGTTAGGCCCTTATACTACTAGTGTAACCCCTTATTGTTATTAATACAACCCCCTTATTATATTTATGTACCCATGTAGTGACCATATTGTTACTATTGTGCCCCATAGAAGCCCACTATTGTTATTATTGTGCCCTTACATTATTATTATTATGTCAGCTCTGATTATATTATGACCCCTTCGACTCCTATATATAGAAAGGAGGTCTTTTCATTTGTATCATCTAAGAATTGTTCATTTGTGTAATGTAAAGGAGGTTGCCCCCTCGAAGAGGCTGAATTCTAAGGCATTGATCTATCTTTTCTAATTTTTTTGTGAGCTGGTTTCATAACATATTGCCAACAATCATGTTTCCAAGAAGACAACACACTTGGTTTGATACTTCCCAACAGACAACTCCAACCCTCTCTGACCCAGAGAAACTTATTTTAATAAGGGTTTAGAGAGAAAAGTAGTCCCCCAAAACCCTGAGTCCTACTTTATTTGACCCTAGGGATTCTAGTTCTTTTTCCCATAAGATTGAAGTAGGTCACCCAGAAGTAGTTCCCAAAAATTTTGATTTTTCAGAAGGGAAATTTCCTTCACCTCATTTTCCTTTTCCATAACCTACTCTTGATCAGATATCTTTTGAATGTATTTTTTTCTTTCCCTGTTTTATCAAAAGTTAAGGAGATAAATATTGTTCATACTTCAACTTCATACCAAACCATTGTTGCTATTTCTCACCCCATACACTTTTTTGTAGTCCCTCCTACATCCTCTGCATCTCAAACAAGAAACCTTCCTCCTCCCCCAAATAAAAATATGGTGATTCTAGGCTTCCTACTTAATATATATGTTCCTCTGAATTTGCCTCAAATTATGAATGTTATGCCTTAGAATTATCTTAAGTTGTTGTCTCGATTCACGAGAGAGGACAAAATTACAATAGAAATGCATGTGGCTACCTTTTGTGCTTTTGCATAAAATCTAAATTTTGAGTATTTGGATGTTATGATGAGATTGTTTGTCCAATCTCTGGATGGAGAGGCTAGAAAATTGTTCAAAACTCTCCTGACAAATTCAATTAATACCTGGGAAGAATTAGAGAATACTTCCATACAGAGGTAGGGAGAGAAAAAATATCATGATTATTTTCTAACATAATTCAATGTTATTAAGAGAAATCCAAATGAAGAAGTTGCAAAATTCATGAAGAGATTTAATAAGCTCTACAATAGCCTTCTAATGGAAATTAAGCCTCCTTCTGCCACTGTTAAGGTAGTTTTTGCAAGATCTTTTGAACCAGATTTTGATTTTACCTGAGGGAAATAAGGTCTCCCACTTTAGACCATATTCAAACAGATGCTCTGGAAGTTGAGGACAATTTTTCTGCTATTGGAAAACTAAAGTCTATAGATGGTCATGTTGATAAAAGAAAATTAAAGGAAGAGGCAACATCTTCATCACAATAGAAGGACACACAAGAGCATAAGTTGGACAAGATGACTAAGGTCGGAAATTTATCAAACAAGTTGGTGAAATTGGAGTTGCAGGATAAAAATCCACCTAAACAGATTCAGCATGCACCAAATAGAAATTTCAGCCCTTAGTGTAGGAGACCTCCTATACAAATTCTATAGAGGGAGAGGAAGGATTAGAAACACCAAGTTGAACCCCCTTTATACCTTGAAGATGAACCAGAGGAAGTTTTAGAAGAGACTTTAAAGTTTTAGGAATGTGAGTATTCCATCTTATCAGAGGAGGAACAAGGGGAATAAATGCGTGAGGAGAATGTTGATTTATATCCTAAGGTCACTTTGGGTGAGGGAGAGATTGAGAGTTATCGTAAAATATTTGTAAACATGCTGCAAGATGAGTTACATAAGAAATATGGTTTGAGATCAAGGAAGAGATCCAAGACTCAGGACCAAAATGAGAACCAACTCCAAAAACATTTTCAGAGATTTGATGACAAGGGAAAACAACCAATTCAGACTATTCCTATCCATCAAGGGGATCCATATAAAAATCAACAAGTCAAGGTTAACCAAGAAAAACAATCAAATCAAATTGTCAAGATCAACAGAAAGTTCAGAAAGATAAAATAGTATAGGAGGAGCAAGTAAAACCAGAGAAAAGTGTTCATTCTTTTAATTTTGAGAAGGAGTTGGAGAAAGTCAAAATTCCATTCCCATTGGCTGAGCTAGCAAAACAACATGCTTATAGAAAGCATATTACAAATTTTATCAATTTATCACAAGTCTATGTAACTCCAGATACTCTTAATCTACAAGAAGAAAGGCTAGTGGTGATGTTTAGTCCACATGTGGAAGAACAAGACTCAACCACACCTCTTTTTTATATCACTCTTTTAATTCACGATCTTATGTTGCACAATTGAATGTTTAACTCAAGGGCCTCTCATAATCTGATGTCACTTTATATTATGAATAAGTTGAATTTACAGATTACAAAACCATATAAATATTTGTATTATTTTGACTCAAAAAGAGTCAAATGCGTCGGCTTGATAAAAGATTTGGTGGTTTCTTTGGCACAAATCCCAGTCATGAGCATTGTGAGGGATGTAGTAGTTGCTGACATCCCAACAATATTTGGAACATTGCTTTCCAGATCTTGGGGCACGAAACTGGGAGGAGTTTTGAAGATGGATTTTACCTACGTCATAATATTTGGGAAAGAGGAAAGGAGGTTATATAGGGAATCAATATTTGTTAAAATAATCATTAAAGAGGGAAATTCAAATAATTCCCCAATAAATAGTCATGACACAATTTTTTATTTATTTATTTATTTATGTTTTTTGTTGGCAGTAAATGATGAAATTGTTGAGGATACCAAGGTGCAAATTCCTCCAGCAGTTAAAAAAGAAGAAGCAGTAAATTCAAGTTGGAAATTATTCTTTGATGGAGCATATTCGAAAGATGGAAATGGTGTAGAGGTTTTACTACTCTCCAAAAAAAATATTACAGAATATGAGGTTTTGATTCCTGGATTGTAGGGTGCAAGGAATATGAATATTGATTGTTTGTTTGTGTTTGGAGATTCTGAATTCGTGGTAAAACAGATAAAGGTTCAATTTCAAACAAAGCATCCAAGGTTGAGAGCCTATCAGAGTGAAGTGTGGGACCTAATTGACAACTTCTTTTCAGCATTTAATATTCAATTCTTGCCCAGAAAAAATAATGGATTGGCTAACTCACTTGCAATGGCAACCAATAATTTTAAGCATCCTCAAAGTCCTATATTGAGGTATGAAGTCGAAGTTAGATGCAGGCCTTTTATACTTGACAATGTGAAGTATTGTTAGGTATTTGAGGATGAGGAGCAAATTAAGTGATTTCTAGAGGAAGTTGGATAGTTTTCTTCTTCTACGATTGATCAAGAAGAAGAAGAAGTTGAAGAATATTTAGCTTGTAAGAACTCAATTGTAGATGAAAAAATTGTACAGCTTAAGGGAAATGTGATCCCAAAGGGCTCGATTCCTTTGGAGAGATTATTTGATGCCAATGATGTCCCTGTAAAAGTTACCAAACAAAATTGGGAGGATGATGTTGAGGAATGTAATATTGGTATTGAGCATCAACCCAAACTTATTAAACTGGTAAAGGGGATCTCAAAGGATTAAAAACAAAGGTATGTTGATCTGTTTAACAAATATTCTGATATCTTTGCTTGGTATTATGAAAATTTAAGAACATATAACAAAGATATTATACAACTTAAATCCATTAAAGTCAGGGGTGAAACTATACAAACAAAATATTAGACAAATTAACCATATGTTGCTCCCTTCAATAGAAAAAGAAGTTAAGAAGTTGCTTCAAGCCAAGATAATTATTCCATCGAGATATTCATATTAGGTAGCTAATTTGGTGCCTATGAGAAAAAAGAATTGGGAAATTAGACTATGTGTAGATTTTCAGAACTTGAATATGGAATCATTAAAAGATAACTACCCGCTTCCCAAAATGGATTACATTCTAGAGAAAGTGGTAGCATCTTCAAGGTTATGTCCATCCATATGATCAGAAGAAGACAACCTTCATAAGGTCATGGGGCACCTTTATGTATGATAAGATGCCCTTTGGCTTGATGAACGTTGGTGCCACCTTCGAAAGGGATATGGATATAGCCTTTGTTGGAGAGAAGGATAACTTTGTGGTTATTTATCTGGATGATATAACATTGTCTTCAAAATTAGATGATGAGCATTTAGAACATTTGCAACAGACTTTCAAGAAGTGCAGAAAGTATGAATTATCCTTGCATGATAAAAGGTCACATATTTCTCTTAGAGAAGGGAAATTATTGGGCCATATAGTATCAAAAGGAGGAGTTAAAATCGATCCAAAACTTGTGGAGGAAATCAATAATATTCCTTTACCCAGAAACAAGAAAGAAATACAAATCTTCTTGGGCAGAATAAATTTTCTCAAAAGATTTATCCCAAACTATATAGAAATCATGAAGGAAATTATTGATATGCTAAAGAAAGATGAGGAAGTCAAGTGGACTCCAATAGGCAGAGAATTTTTTTCAAGAATTAAGAAGGATTTTGGAGAAGCTCCTATTTTAGTCACTCCGAATTATGAGAAGCCATTTCAATTTTTTCCTTTTACATCTCTCACTATGATTACAACAATGCTATTGCAAAAGAATGAAGATAATAAAGAGAAACATGTGGAAATATTTAGTCATATACTGAGGGATGCAGAGTTAAAATACAAAATTCTATAAAAGCAAGCATATGTCCTTGTTAAAGCATTGAAAGTGTTTAGGACATATATTGTAACAAGAATCATTGCATATGTTCCCAATACTGCAACAAAAAATGTACTGACATAGGGGGATAGTGAGGGGAGAAGAGGAGAACGAATAGATAAAATACAAGAATATGATATGGATATCAAGGCAGCTAAATTAATAAAGAGGTATGGTTTAGCGAAGATCTTAACATAAGCTAACTGTGAATTTATGGGAATAAATTTTTTGGCTAAGATTTCCGAACCAAATGCAATAAGTGAGGAGGGCCAATCCAATGAACAAGATAACATAATTGCCTATACATATCTTTGTTCAGATTGATATAAAAATAGTATCCATTATTTGTTATTTCTTAGTTATCCAACAAATTTTGATAAAGCAAGATATAAGGCTCTAAGGATGAAAACCTAGAAGTATGTTATCACAAATGGTAAGCCATATTGGGAAGGTCATGTTGGTGTATTTTTGTTGTGTTTAATAGAGGAGTAAATACCTGAGATCATAAATGAATATCATGGTTGTGCTTATGATGGTCATTACAGTTGGAATGTTACAACTCACAAGATCTTGACAACTGGTTTTTACTGGCCCACCTTGTTTTTTGATGTTTTTAGATTGGTGAAAAGAAAAGGTTGGCGCCATTGTCATTGATTCTAGTATTTGTAGACGATCCTTTTAGGCATTGGGGATTGGATTTCATAGGGGAAATATACTCACCTTCCAGTGGACAACATAGATGGATTTTAACAACCACTAATTATTTTACAAAGTGGGTGGAATTCATTCCAACCCGAACTATTATTGATTCACTGGTTATTGAATTTCTTGAAGAAAATATATTAGGTTAGATTTGGATGTCCAAAAAAGTTGGTGATTGATAATGCCCAAGTGTTTAAATATGCAAAACTTATTAATTTCTAAGCGAAATATAATTTTGTCCTTATTCACTCCACCACCTATTATCCACAAGATAATGGGTTAGCAAAGTCATTAAACAAGGCCCTGGTTTGAATTTTGAAAAAGACCATTGCAGAAAACAAAAAGAACTGGGACTCCTAACTTAAGTTTTCTTTGTGGGGAAACAGAGTGATGACAGGGAAGTCACCATTGGAAATTGTATATGGAGTAGCAGTGATGTTTCCCAGTCAATTAGCCAAGCCAGTGGCTAAATTAATTGAAGATGCTGAGGAGGAGCCCAGAAATTGACTAGAAGAATAATTCAGTTGGTGAAACTGAATGAATGCAGAGAACATGTAACTCAAAACTTGATCAATTATTAGGAAAAGATGAAAGCTATTTCTGAGAGGAAGGCCAAAGATAGACTATTTCAGCCTAGACATTGTGTTCTAAGATGGAATGTCAGAAGGGAGGACAAGGGTAAGCACGACAAGTTTGATCCTTTGTGGTTTGGGCCTTTTAAAATAGTCAAAGTTCGGGGTATTAACACTTTCATTCTAGAGAATCTTGATGGTGAATTGCTATAGGCTTCTTGTGAATGGGAAATACCTAAAGCATTACTTCCAACATTGAAGATTATTTATTTTCCCATTGTAAATATTGGTGTGGCTGTTGTAAGTATCTAGTGTGCTTATTCATTGCATTGTCAAATCTACAATATGACTCCATGTCTGCAATGAAGGCACTAATTTGTGGTTCTTAGTGTTTTGTTCCAAAACACTATCCTTAGGTGGAGCTAGTGTTGTAGTCATTTTTATTTTTATTCTAAAGGGAAAATTTCAACAACAACAAAAAATAAAAGCATCAAAAAGAAAAAATAGATATGTATGTTTAAAAGAAAAAAACAAGAAGTATAGAGAGTGGGACTCTTTATATTTATGTCTTGAAAAGTTTAATTTAAAGGGGGGACAACCTTTACGAATGCCAAGCGAATACAAGTTGTTAAATAGCGTGCAATTGTCAGAACGTATTGGCATAGCATAGATCTGAGTCATCCTCAGATTAAGTTCGTCACCACAACAAACCTAATGTTTAAATTAGAGGGTGCCCTTGAGAAGTTGATTTGAGAAAACAATCGTTGAGGTGATCAATGGTTGTGATCAACCACGACAACACATGGAGGCAAAACCATTTATTGCCCAAGGGCCCTCAAGGGTGGTAAACGGTTTTTTCCAGTTCGATAAGGTTTTGACACGCGAGAGAGAACAAGTAAATGAGAATCCATATTTTAGCTTCCACATCACACTTATTCACTCCACCTCACTCTTTGTACTTACATGTCACTCGACACATTGGCCGCCACATCACCCCTTCGTACTCTTTTGTCATCATTATCATAATTTTAATTTTCTCTCTCTTTTGTCTATAAAAACCCCCAATTTTAATCATTTTCTATTTTCACTCTAATTGTTGTTGTTCTCAACAACATTGATTATGACACCAAGTTAACTCTAAGTTGTCAAGTATTTAAAGTCTTGAACCACCCTATGTTTTTCATATGAAAATTTGAAAATGACCAAGAAAGCCACTTTATCTGGTTCTTCAAATCTTATAACCCTAATGGACATGGAGCATGACATTTTTGATTCCATTTGTCCATTAAATTTAATGGAAGTCTGTCAAAAGGTCCTATTCAATCAGGTTGAGTTAGAAATTTCTTTGTGAGTGATTAAATCTAGTTTGCTTGATGCAATTATACCTCAAAATTACTCTTTACCTAAGTTAATCAATTGGTTAACCTCACCCTTGTACCCATAGAGATTTTATGTAATGAACTCGCTTGGTGAAAACATTTTGCAAGTGTCTTCCTTGTTAATCTGATAAGCCCTAGATTTTCCCAATCAGATAATTGTACTAAATTCTATAATGAAACCCTTGACTTTGTACCAATCAAGTGTAGGTTTTAATCCCATACAAAAATTACCTACATACGAATTATAAAACATAAAAAATAAACAATAGCAAGAGAATAACACATAAAACACATATACACAGAGATTTTCCCCTAGATCCCAAAACCGGGACTACCAGCTTGATTTTTCATTATGTTCCTTTCAATGTTACAATACATATTTATACATACCAAAACATACAATACCATCAAGCTGGTAGTCCATCACACTGAAAACCATGTGTGAAAACCATGCACAAAACCATAACTAGGTCCACCCACCTAATATAGGGTCTAAAAAAATTTCCCTAGGGCTCCGCCCCCCCTTTAACCCCTCGGTTAACTCAGGTGGCTAGTCTTCGAAAGAATATAACACAACCCAACATTCTCCCACTTGTCGTTTTCTTTCCACAGGAGAGCTTAGTCATTTATCCAGCCCTACAATGCCCATTGTTTCTCTACACCAAGAGAACTTCTCAAAGCTCATAGATTTTTTCAATGCATCTGCAGTATTCTTCAAAGTGTCCACCTTTACTAGCAACAACTTTTTGTATTCTATCATATCCCTCACAAAGTGATACTGAACATCAATGTGCTTTGTCTTTGAATGGTAAGCAGGGTTCTTTGCCAAGAAAATTTCACTTTTGTTGTCACAATCTATCCTTATAGCTCCCTACACTAACCCCATACTTGAACACAATATCTGCAACCAAACTGCATCCTTGCTTGCATGAGTGGTTGCCATGTATTCTTCCTCTATAGTTGATAATGCCACTACATATTGTCTCTTACTCATCCAACTAACTACACCTCCAAATAGGTTAAACACATACCCACTTGTAGATCTTCTTTGATCCAGATCTCCAACCCAGTCTGCATTAACAAAGCCACAAATATCCATAACTCTATCCAATCATGTTCTTCCTTGGTAGCACAAACCATAATCACTAGTGCCACGAAAATACTTGAAAACCCGCTTCACTATTGTCCAATGATCCTTTCTTGGTTTTGACATAAACCTACTCAATACTCCCATTGCATGTGCAATGTCTGGTCTAGTACAGACCATCACATACATCAGGCTACTGACTGCACTTGCATATGGAACACAGGACATGTCCTCTTCCTCTTCTTGTGTCTTGGGACACTATTCAATTGATAACTTTACACCAACAGGACTATGAACCTTCAACGATTTACTATCCTACATATTAAACTTTTGTAGTATTGTCTCGACATACTTCCTCTGGTTTAACTAGAGCTTCCTCATTGCCCGATCTCTTTTAATTTCCATGCCCAAAATATAGTTTGCATCACTAAGATCTTTCATGTCAAATTTGGAGGACAATTGGGTCTTCAAATCTTGGATAATTTCTTTGTCATTTCCAACCAGCAACATATCATCCACATACAAGACCAGATAAATAACACATCACCAATTAATTTAAAATACACACATTGATTTTCTTTGCTTCTGGTGAAGCCAAGTCCCCGTATAAATGTATCAAATTTCTAATACCACATCCTTGGTGACTATTTTAACCCATACAAAGATTTTTTAACT
>APFE031484949.1:60192-73275 GCA_000404065.3 Pinus taeda | reverse complement strand
ATCCTTATACCCAATAAAGATGCACTTTTCAGATTTACTATCCAACTTGGTTCTTTTCTCCTTTGGAACATGTACATATGCATCACATCCAAATACCCTCAGCTGTGAAAGAGAGGGTTTCTTACCAGTCCATACCTCTTGTGGAGCCTTATCCTCCGACGCTAATGAAGGTGATTTGTTGACCAGGTAACATGTTGTCTCCACCACCTCTGCCCAAAATTCTTGTCCTAACCCAGCACTACTGAGCATGCTTCTTTCCCTTTCCATCAACGTCTTGTTCATTCTTTTTGCAACTCTATTTTGCTCAGGTGTGTATGGAGTAGTCTTTTGTCGTGCTATACCACACTTCTTACAAAATTCTTCAAATTCCTTGTTGCAAAATTCTCCACCATTATCTGTCCTCAGCACCTTTATCTTTATCTCTGTCTGGTTTTCCACCAGAGCCTTAAATTCTTTAAACCTGTCAAAGACTTCATATTTCTTCTTGAGGAAATATATCCATGTATTCCTTAAGAAGTCATCTATAAATGATACATAGTACACAAACTTACTCAGTGATGGAACCTTCACAGGTCCAAACACATCAATGTGCACAAGCTTTAATATCTGCTTCGCCTCTTACCACCAGAGGGGAAACTCACCTGATTCTACTTCACATATACACAATTTTCACAGAAATCAAAATCCAAAGAGCTAGTCATACCTTCTACTATACCTTTACCATGAAGTATTTGAAGGCCCTTTTCTCCAATATGTCCAAGCCTTTGATGCCATAGCATGGTCTTTTCTCCAGAGACCACTAGATTTTCTACTCCACTTTCAGAAACCACAGAACCATTGCACCCATCAATAACAGTGCTACCTTGCAGCTTGTACGGAGTTCCAAGCTGAACTCCCCACATCAATACTAGTGCTCCCCGAACCATCTTGCAGGTATCTTTCTCAAACACTGTTTTTACACCTGCATCATCCAGCTTGCTTACAAAAATCAAATTTCTAGCTAATGCGGGAATATGCAGAACACTTAGAAGTGTTCTAATCCTTCCATCTTGCAGCTTCAACTTGAATTTTCCATTACCAATGGTTCTAGCCTTCATGTCATCCCTTAAGAAGACATCACCACCATCATATTTCTCATACTTGCAGAACCACTCTCTATGGGGAGTGAAGTGAAAGGATGCACATGCGTCAATCAACCATGCCTCATGATCTACATGTATACTTGAAGAAGCCAAGTACACATCCCCACCTTCATCTGAGGTGGTTTTCGCCTCTACAAAAGGAGCATCATCAGATCCCTTTCCTTTTTTCGAAGCTTTAGATTTACAATCCCTTTTGTAGTGCCCTTCCTTTCCACATTTCTAGCACACCATATTTATAGGTTTTCCTGGAGATTTAGATCTCCCTCTAGATTTATATCTCCCAATCGATGAATTATTATTATTTTTGTTCTAGGACCGTCCTCGTACAGACAAGGCATCACCATTCTAGCTCTCCATATTTTTCCGTCTCATCTCCTCTGTTAGCAAGGATGAGATTATTTCATCAAACTGCAAGGCAATTGCATTGCTACCTATTGCAATAACCAGACTATCCCATGAATCTGGTAGAGAACACAACAAAATGATGCACTCATCTTCACCTAAAATTTTAATATCAACAGATAATAACTGACTTACCACAGTATTAAATGCGTTCAAGTGCTCTGTCACCGAGTCTCCATCTTTCGTTCTGATCCTATACAAATTTTTCTGTAGGAACAGTTTATTCACTAGAGACTTAGATTGGTACAAAGTCCCTAACTTGTCCCACAAAGCCTTCGCCGTAGCTTCCCCTGATATATTCAAAAATACTGAATCTGAAACACACAATTGTATTTTTCTCTTTGCCTTCCGATCCAACTTCTTCCATTCCTCATCGAACACTCCCATTGGTTTAGTACCCAGATCTACTGCGATCCACTAATCTTTGTCCACCAACAGATTCTCCATCTTGAGTTTCCACAACTCAAACCTCTGACCATTAAATTTTTTGATCTCTATCTTTCCACTGCTCGCCATCTTCTTTCACCGCCAGAATCGATCCCACAGATCTCCCACTTAACAGGGTCTACCACAGGCCCGAGCGAAACCCCTCAGCAACAAAGGCATCCCCTTGAAGCCAAAACATCTCCATAAAACGCATATACACAGAGATTTCTCCATGGATCCCAAAACCGGGACTACCAGCTTGATTTTTCATTATGTTCCTTTCAATGATATAATACATATTTATACATGCCAAAGAATCCAATACCATGGACCAAAAACCATCATGCCCAAAAACATGTGCGAAAACCATGCACAAAACCATAGGTAGGTCCGCCCACCTAATATAGGGTCCAAAAACCATTTCCCTGGGGCGCTGCCACAGACCCCATAGAAGGGGGCTACCCACCCCCCTCAAACCCCCCTGTGACCCCCTACTACACAATCTACGCAACGAAGGGGGGGCGGATAACCCCCCGATGAACTAGGGTGGCTAGTTGTGGAAAGAATATAACACAAACCAACAATGTCTATATATTAGATTTTGTCAACAGAGGATATAAGTAAATTGTATAGTCCTTTTTTGCCTCCAAGTGCAGTTCTTCCAATAGAGTCAACAGAGTCTCCTCTAGCTTGTTTTTCTAAAAATGTCCAATCGATTTTATTTGTAATCATCGGAATTCTAGGAAGAGATAAAATCTCAGTGATTAATCATCAAGCCTTAGGGATTTTCCATTTAATGATGCATCATGATGTTGTGTTACACATTCCCACCTTTTGGAAACATTCCATTAACTTACAACTCCTCAATTTTATCATTTCTGGGTGTTTTAAGTTTCCTTCCTTCTTTGTATACCTCTTCCTATATGTTCATGTTGACCAATTCATGGATTTGGGTTTGAATATTGTGGACATAAACAAATAGAAGAAAACATTGATAAATTGGATTGATATAATCAGGTGCAAAGAAAAGAATGAAGGTTTCTCTTATTATATTACTTCTTTCATGTCCATTGTATATAAAGTTATCAATAATATTGCTTCTTCAAGAATTTTACCAAAGGCTCAATTCTTATTACAATTGAGTATGAATTTAAAAGTTAGAGACATGTTCTTATTTGAAGAATTTGTTGAAATAAGGTTATATGGAGTAGAGGTCTTCCCATAAAGGCTTCCTTCTTTTGTGCCCATGATAAAATTTGCATTAGAGTTTATCAGACAAAGTTGGATCAAGTACAATTTGTCCCAACAAGGAAAGGGTTTCTATTCAAATTACCCACAACTGTTGGCCCCTTTATTGTAAATAATAGACGGACAGCAGAAGAGGCTAAGAAAATGTTGCAAGCAATGAATTTTCAACACAGAGAAAAGTGGCAGTATGATCCACACTAGTTTATTTCAAAGAGCAGGTTGGAAATATTGTGTGCCCCTTATATCCATGAACCAGATCCAAAAATTGAAAAGTTAGAAAATTATGGCCTGGTGGAAACATAAGAGAGCATGGAGGTATAAACCCCCCTCCCTATTGAAAAGGTACTAAAAAGGACCATTGTTGATACTATAAATATTGATGGATAAGTTCTCAGGTCAGTAAGAAATCAAAAACAAAAGAGTGTGAGATATAGTTTGGGTAATTCGCAGAATGACCTTCAAGTGAGATTGGTTTTCAACTACAATCGGGAGATATATATGGTGCACCTTCATCTTTGATTCCAAATGAAGAAGAGAAAACTTCCTTGAATTCTTTAAAAGGTACTTATTAGCATATTGAAGAGGGGAACATGAAGGTAAAGACAAAAGCCATGACTCAGTTGGAGGTCCAATCCATTTCTGGTTATCAAACCAATCTTCTCACAGCTATGGAATTAGAGAGAATCCAGTTGAGATTTTCTTTCACTCACCCTATGTCTCAGTCAATTTCTTCTACAATATATTATAGAAAAGTTATTTTATTTGTAAACAATAAATATATCCCATTACTAGATAAAATTAACCTACACAGGCAAATGGGGGAGTTAATATACAATGATCTCGGCAAACATCTCTGGAAGTACATAAAGCAAAAGCTTTACTGGGTAAGGTGATAGATCAATTGAAGCTAGAAAGGGTCAATTCCCGAGCTCTTCATACTCAGAATGAAGAATTTAAGAAGTTGATAATAAGCTTGGGGTACTTCCAAAGGATAAAGTAATTGTTCAAGACTTGATTCAAAGTGCAAAATCTGAGATCTATTCTTTGAGAAGGAAACTGAAGTTGCCTAAAACAGAGCATGTGCAAGCTCCAAAAATAGCTCAAGTTGAAAAAGAAAAAGAAATCCTGAATCATGAGCTACTGGAGAGAAATAAAGAAGTAACAGTTCTTAAGGAGTTTAATACAAATTTGCAGCGATGGATAGACAAGCATGTTTGCATAATCATAGTACAACCAGATTCAGAAGACCCAACTAAAAAGCTTACTAGAGTCATGACAAAGTTGAAGATCTCAGAAGATGAATTGAAAAAACTGCAGAAGAATCTAAATGATGCAAAAGAGCAATTGAAGCATAAGGAGGGACAACTGAACATTGCCAGAGAGAATGCAACTCAACATCACAATAAGTAGCAGTCACCATTTGATGAAATCAAGCAATTGAAGGAAAAGCTAAAGGGAAATATGTCTCTCATTTAAGCGAGAGAGATCATCTGGAATGATATTATTCAACAAATAAAATTAATCTAGGATCATATGGTGGTAATGGTTGAAGAAAAGGAAATCATTAGGGCCCCTGAAAACCTTATTTACACCAATAAAAATCAATCACAATATTAAAGTGCACAGTTGGCTAAAAGGATCATTGATTATTTAACTGCCAAATCTTTTTAAGAATTAAGGGCATTAGACATTGTAGATAGAACAACTGTGGTATTAGAGATAACCAAAATGGTGTAGAAAAACATGTATAGGAAGCATGCAGAAAACATATTGCTAGAAGTGTAAGAACCTAATTTCGCTAGTGAAGGTTCGAATTGTGGAACCTGGAGTTACACCAAACGAGCCTGAATTTCCACAAGAGTCTCAAGTTCTCGAATGATTATTTTTTAATATTCTCAAATATCCAAAAAATATCTCATTTTGTAATTTTTAAAAGTTAGAAGCAGTTTAGTCTCATTAGGGGAATTTTGAGGTCTAAAATGGGCCTCCTAAGGAAATATAAAATAATAGTGGAAATAATCAAATAAGATTAGATTACATCATCAAATTTTAGAGGGGAAAAGAAAAAAACTATTTTTTTAACATGTATTTTCAACTGTTTTTACTTTTGGGTGAAGTACTCGACTTGCTGCGCTCTGAGCTCTAGGGTTTCGACAGTTGCTGCAATGGTAGGACGCTCTAGACTGCTGCAGACGTGCAACCACTAATGGGATCAGGAAGATTCAACACTTGCAAAAGTGTACAGCGCTCCATGGAACCCCCTCAGGGGGAGGGCAATGCGCCTCCCCCACAAAACGACAATGGGCGGCTACAGCATAAGGAAAGCACAACAACGACAAACTAGGACAAGGACAATGGGGATTTGAATCCACAATAGACAAAACACGAAAAAAAAAGCAACACAAGGTCAGCTCGGCCACATGCAAACCTGTAGCCTCAGAGCGATCGAAGGTAGAACTTCCAGGCCATAGAATCAACGCGTGGATACAATTCATGTAAGACCATGCCCTTATAGGAAAATTCATCAGACTGTGGCCGACAGAGAAGGCGCTAAGGGGCTGGATAGCTGCGAAATGGCACCCAAAGGGACATATAGCCCTGCAGTTGGGACTAAAGGGGTTCTTCACTGCCATTTTCAACTGCTTGGAGGATCGGAACAGAGTCTTGGACGGCGGGCCTTATTTCTTTAACTCGGCTGGACTGTATCTCAAAGGATGGGTAGAACGCTTCAACCCGGACAAGGAGGATCTCAGCTGGGCTCTGGTCTGGATCTGCTTATACTCGCTTTCATTGGAATATTGGGAGGAAGAATCCCTTCAAGCGATTGGAAATGTTTTGGGCAAATTCATAAAGGTTGCAGAGGAAAAAAAAATCAGTAGATACACCTCCTTTGCTCGTATATGCGTCTAGATGAACCTCAACCAGGCTCTTCCAAATGCGGTAAGTCTTTTTCACTATGGCATTGAATGGATTCAACTGATTGACTATGAACATGTACCATTTATATGCAGAAGGTGTCATGCCCTGGGACATCTATTCAGGGACTGCCCTTTAACTCAAAAACCCTCTCATGCCTCCGGACCGGATCCAGCTGAGGCAGATGGTTATACCAAAGTAGCAAATCGAAGGAAATCCCACAAAAAACAGGCCACAAATTCCAAGCCGCCGCAAACTAGCCCCTCCAAGCCCTCTACAAGAAATAGTTTTGAAGTCTTAGCTAGGCAAACTGATCCAAGCTTGGACTCTCCCACCCCACCAGAGATGAAGCTGATAAAAGAAAAACATTCGAGGCAGGCTGATCCCACGACGCCTCCCGAGGATCCTCGATACAAAGGAGCCTCTTCCTCAGATAAGCAAAAGGTATCAGCATGGAATACTCAAGTTATGGAGGTGGAAGTCCCACATTCTGAGGCCAGTCTAGAAGAAGACCCTAATGAGGAGTTAAATAATCCACAGATCATGGAGGAGGAAACATAAGCAATAGATATTGGGGAACTAGACATTCAAGGCCTAGAGCAGGCATGTACTACAAACAATTTTGATAACATTCCAGATGGACAACTAAAGAATCTGGAGGAAGTCCTATCTAGGGCACAATGGCAGAAATCTTTAGGTATACAGACGGGAGGCCCTTGGGATGGCAGATTCATTACCAAGGACATAAAAAAGCGAGGAAGGAAAACAGATCTCCAACGCACAATCAGAATACGACAAATGTTAGTGGACTCAAGCAGGTATTCCAAGCTAACTACGTACTACAACCATGATCATCATCCTTCTCAATGAAGTTAATCTCTTGGAATATAAGAGGGCTCAATGACCCAAAGAAAAATAGAATTCTTAAAAACATGATAATGCGAGAAAAACTTCAAGTCCTCTTCTTGCAAGAGACCAAATGCAATTCTATTGCATTAGCTAAAATAGCAACAAAAGTATGGCCAGGGATCTTCAATATCATTGTAGATGCTATTGGAGCTTCTGGTGGCCTGGCAATTGTCTGGGACTCCCGAGCTATCAGACTCAACAATATCCACGCAAATAAGAATTTCCTCCAAGCAATCTTTCACATCATAGGGACAAATATACACGGGCTCTTAACCAATGTATATTTTCCATAGGAAGCCTCTCTTAAAGCGGGAATCCTTAACACTCTCTCGGAAATCAACCATGACAGGCAGCACCCTTTATGGATTTCTGGAGGAGACTTTAACATGATTACCAGGTTGGAAGAAAAAAGGGGAGGCAGAAGCAGAGGAAGTCAGGAGGGGAAACCCCTACAGGACTTCATTCAGAATAACTGGCTCATAGACCTACCCTTTAATAATGGTGTTTTCACATGGAATAACAAGAGAAAAGGGAAGCAGTAGATCACTTCTCGTCTGGACAGGTTCTTGCTCTCGGACAATGCTATACATCTGGGTGGAGACTTCGCAGCTTTCATACTACCACTTTCAGGATCTGATCACTGGCCCATCTCCCTTCAATGGGCGCGTCCTGGTAACTTGACTCGTAGACCGTTTCGCTTCGAGGCTTTCTAGATGTCTCATCTGGATTTCCATGGCCTAATCAGTTCAAAATGGAACAACTTCTCCCCTCCACCAGGCTCAGAAATGTTCCAATTCTAGCAAAAGCTCAGTATCTCAAAGGTAATATCAAACGTTGTAATCACACTTCTTTTGGTAATATATTTCAGGCTCAGGGAGAACTAGAGCTAGAAATGAAGCAACTACAATAGAGGATCATTAATGATGGCCGTTCAGATGATCTGTCAAAACAGGAGAAAATTCTTGAAGAGAAACTCGCAGAGAGGGCCAAGTAGGAAGAAACATTATGGAGGCAAAAATCACGAGTCAGATGGCTTAAAGATGGAGAGAAAAACACAAAATTCTTTCATAGTACCACGATCCAACGCAGAATGAATAATAACATAACTCATATTCAGAATGAGCAGGGAGTCAAAGTGGAAAAGCACGAAGAAATAGAAAGTGAACTTCTAAATTACTTCAAGAAAATGCATCGTGAGCCTATTGCAGATAGATCACATGCTATAGAAAAAATTATGTGAAACATTCCCAAGCTTATCTTAGAAGAGCATAACCAACTGCTTCTCAAGCCTGTTGATTTACAAGAGGTGGAACTAGCAGTTTGACAACTGAAAGCAGGTAAGGCTCCAGTCCCAGATGGATTTACCTCAAACTTTTTCAACAACTTCTGGGAGTTGATTAAGATGGAAGTATGGCAAGTGGTTGAGGAGTTGCGCTCCTTAAGGTGGATGTTTCCAGGGGTGAATGCCACCTTCATAGCCCTGGTTCCCAAGGTGGATGAGTCAAGCACACCTGACAAGTATCAACCTATAGCACTGTGCAACATAATCTATAAGATCGTCTCCAAAATCATTGCCTCTAGGCTCAAATTGTTGCTTCCTCTCATCATCTCACCTGAGCAATCTGGATATGTTGAAGGAAGGCAGATCACTGATGGTATCATCCTATCTCATGAAATAATTCATTCCCTGAAGATCTCCAAGAAGCTAGGTATGCTCCTCAAACTAGATCTTTCAAAGGCGTTTGATAGCCTAAGCTGGATGTATATTAAAAAAGTTCCAATTGCTTTTGGATTTGCTGCTCCTTGGGTCTGATGGGTTATGAGCCTCATCTCCTCCTCTTTCTTTTCTATCCTGGTCAATGGTATACCCTCATCTCCTTTTCATCCTACTCAGGGAATAAGACAGGGAGACCCTCTATCCCTCTTCTTGTTTGTCATCATGGCAGAAGGCCTTGGTCGTGGTATTAAATCATCTCAGCAATCCCTTCGTCTCAGAGGCCTATCCTTTCAGAATTCTCCCGCCTTCATTCACCAGCAATTTGTTGACGACAACATGCTTTTTGGGCATCCCTCAGTCCAGGAAGCCCGCCAACTCAAAACCCTTCTCTCGGAATTCTCGGAAGCCTCAGGAGCATCGATCAATAAATCCAAATCTCATATCTTCTTTTTCCATACTCCTGCTATTACTCAAACTGCCATAGCCCGTATTCTAGGATTCTCCATTGCTAACTTACCATCCAAATACTTAGGTGCTCCTCTGACTACCTCGACTCTAAAGCACTCCTGGAAAATACTCCTAGAAAATTTGGAGGCTTGGCTCTCTTCTTGGACTCACAGATCTCTAAATATGGCAAGTCGGCTAGTCCTCATAAAAGCAGTACTTCAGGCTATGCTGCTATACTTTTTCTCCATCCTTGCAGCACCCAAATGGGTTCTCAAAGAAATCAGAGTTCTCCAAAGATATTTTCTTTGGGGCGGCAATGATCACAAGCGCAAGTGGGCTCTTGTCAAGTGGGATACGGCTTGTCTACCAAAGAAAGGGGGAGGCATTGGTTTAAGGGATCCTTCTCATAGCAATAAAATCATGGGAGCTCGGATATGGTGGAAATGGCTAACTATGCCTCTCACCCCATGGGCTTC
Organism: Pinus taeda; assembly: GCA_000404065.3. Taxonomy (NCBI): domain Eukaryota; kingdom Viridiplantae; phylum Streptophyta; class Pinopsida; order Pinales; family Pinaceae; genus Pinus; species Pinus taeda. The sequence continues at coordinate 63,592 of APFE031484949.1, read as the reverse complement.
TCTGTGGACAACTAAATATGTTAGGAATTAACCAACGGAGGAACAAATAAGAATCTCAGAGGTCAGCATGGGATCCCTTATATGGAACTCGGCAAAGCAGCACAAGAATCTCATTCAGCACCATAGCTTTTGGGAAGTGAAGAATGGTAACATTGCAAGATTTTGGGAAGATTCATGGCAGCAAATGCCTAAGCTAAAGGAACAAGTCCCTCATATTCAACTTCTAGAATAGGGTATGCAATCTCATGACAGGGTTAAAAACTTTTGGAGAAATTCTTCATCCCAAGAATACAAGGAATGGCTCAAGGCGGAACAGATCTTAAGACAGGGAACGACACAAGAACAACAAATTCTAGACATATAATTAATGAAAAGGAAAATTAAGCACTCTGTTGAAAAGGATATCCTTAGGTGGGGATATGAAGAAAGAGGCACATTCACTATGAGAGAGGCCTATAATATCCTTATCAAGACAAATATGGTGAAAGATCCCATCTGGAGCAAAATCTGGGACCCTTCCATATGGCCGAAAATGTTGAGATTTTCTGTTTGGAATGAAATAGGCAAAAATCTCTGAAGGTGACAACAATAGAAATTCAGTTCCTAGATTAACTCCAGTTTGTTGGGAGGGAGTTAATGCCTCCTATATTTGATGTGAGTGAGTTAATGAGGCTGTTAGATTCTCTATGCTATATAACAGGCAATCATTCGGATGTTGGCTAAGAGTGTGTGAGAGTTTTGTGAGGATTTCTTGATGTAATCTCCTGTTTTGATTAATAAATTGCCGATGCCTATGTTTGGTGGACGTAGCCCAGATTGGTTGGGTGAACCACGTTAAAAGCTGTGTTTTCTGTGCATGATTAAGTCTGTTGTGTATTTGTTTTTTAATTTCCACTGTGCATCTAATCTCCAACAAGTGGCATCAGAGCAGTTGGAGGTGCAGCAAGTGCTGGAGGTGGAGCGCTAAGGCGTGGAGGTATTTGACTGCTGCGTTGCCATGTTGGACTGCTGTCCAACCTACGTAGAGGATTTTATAGTCTGAAACAGTGCTGGTGCGCACTGCTGTTGGTGCGTTGGTATTCCATTACTTACGTTGGTATTCGATTGATTGCTGTGCGTGGAGGTTTCTATTGCCTGGTGCACGTTGTCTTGACTGTGGAGCCTTACCTGCGTGGTACCGTGGACCAGCTGTTGGTGCGTGGAGAATTGCTGGTGCATAGGCGGTGCCTGTGTATTGGATCAGGCAGCGTGGGTTAATTAATTGAATGCTGGTGCATAACCTTACATTGCGTGGCGGTGGTATTGCTGGTGCGTACTCCAGGTATTTCGTTTTTTGTTTTTAAACAAACACACCTGCGTGTTGAGAAGTAATGAAATACAAGAATATGGGAAGCAATCCTTGCATTTTTTAAACGTTTCACATTATATTGCAACCAGATTTAAGATAATCGTATTAAGGATTCAGATAACCACATAGTATACTAATAATTTGACAATTTATTAGATACCAATGTGCACGTTAAAACGAGAACAGAAATACCAATTTGCAGATGATATCTTTGCGGTGTATTATGTGTTATAATATGTGCTGATAGAAGGCGTTTATTTGGTTTGTATGCCAAAATGAATTTCCATTAGCGCGCATTTGTTGAAAGGCGCATTTTTTTTTTTTAAATACGCCAGTGATGCATTGTTCCAATGCTTTGCTCGGTTGTGTAATGTAACTTGCACAGTCAACAAGTAAAAATACACTTTTGTTTTTAAGGCAAAGGCAGAAAGGCATAGACAGTTTGTTTTGTTGCTGGTATTTAAAGTTGGATATTGGAGATTATTGTGTTTTTTGTTGTTGATACAAATGGCGAAAACTCAAAGTGCCCGATTTGAAATTGAGAAATTTAATGGCAAGAATAATTTTGAGATCTAGAAGGTGAAGATGCATGATTTTCTTGTCCAACATGGCGTGGCAAAGGCGTTGTTGGGCAAGTCCAAACAACCTTACAACAGCACAGATAGTGAGTGGGCCGAGATGGATGAAAGAGCGATTAGTGCTATTCGACTGTGTCTAGCTGATGATGTCCTGTTTAATATTGTGTCGGAGACAACAGCTGCTGGTTTGTTGACGAAACTGGAGAAACTGTACATAACCAAATCCTTAACCAATAGGATTCTCTTGAAGTGACAGTTGTACGGTTTGCGAATGAAGGAAGGTACATCAATTTCTGATCATTTAAATGCTTTTAATACTCTTCTTGTGCAATTACAAAGTATAGAAGTAAAAATTCCATCCGAGGATAAAGCTATTACTTTATTGTGCTCGTTGCCCGAGTCATGCGATCATTTTGTTACTTCTATAAGTCTTAGTTCATCAGAAACTATTGAGTTTGATGATGTAGTTGCATCCTTATTATCGGAAGAAACAAGGAGGAAGTCGCATTCTGAAACCTCTACATCAGAAGCTATGATGGTTAGAGGTCGTTCAAAAGAAAGACGCCCCAGGAAGCCGAGAAACTCACGTTCAAAGTCGAAAGGGAAGAAGAGTAAGCTAAAGTGCTGGTTTTGTGGCAAGTCAGGGCATTTAAAGAAGGACTGCTGGAAACGACAGCAGCAAACTTCAAAAGCAGATTCTTCGACAGAGAAGAAGGAGGCCAATACGACAGATACAGGTTCGGCATCTGGTTCAGGTATGAGTGATGAAGTATTATCAGTAAATGTGTCAAATCATGGTCAACATTGGTTGTTAGATTCCGGTGCATCAAACCACATGTGTATCCATAAAGAATGGTTTAAGGAATATAAATCAATTAATGATGGAGTTGTGTACATGGGTAATGATGTAACATGTAATATTGTTGGGATTGAAAGCATACAACTACAAATGTTTGATGGGACAACTAGAATTTAACTGATGTGAGGCATGTACCAGATTTAAGGAAAAATTTGATTTCATTAGGAGCACTTGATTCAAATGGATATAAAACTGTAATTCAAGGTGGAGTAATGAAAATTTACAGAAGCATTTTACTAGTTATGAAAGCTAAGAAAGTAGGAAATCTATTTCAGTTAGAAGGAGGTACAGGGTCAGCGTTTGTGTCTACTGTGTCTGAACATGACAGTAGTTCCATTCACTTATGGCATCAAATATTGGGGCATATGAGTGAAAGAGGATTAAAAATTTTGGCTGATCGAAAGTTACTTCCAAATCTAAAGTTTGGAAAGTTAGATTTCTGCAAGCATTGTCTGTTTGGAAAACAAAGTAAACAAAAGTTTAAAACAGGCAAACATACTAGTAAAGGCATACTTGATTATATCCATTCAGATGTTTAGGGACTAGCCCCTACAACTTCATATGGTGGTTCGTCTTATTTTGTATCATTCATTGATGACTTTTCTAGGAAGGTTT
>APFE031484949.1:8358-45863 GCA_000404065.3 Pinus taeda | reverse complement strand
ATCCTCGTGAACGGACACCTACACATGCAAAGAACGACACAAATACAAGCATAAAATCCAATAGATGCAATTATATATCAGTCAGAAAAGATATAACTCAATCATCATAATAAAGACACATGAGTGGAACCATAATGATAGTCGTCTATTAATGAATAAAAGTAGAGAAAGATACAACCAAGGTTCTGACGTTGAACCCATTCTCTGGCTGGGCGAGCAGCTATGTATGCCTTGCAATAGACCTTCTCTCTCTCAGGATTCCGGTAGCATAACCTCCCTATGCTTCAAAGTTCTTACTATCACTCTAGCATTACTCCAACACTCACAAGAACTTAGCAAAAACTCTTTGAACTCCCTTTACTATCGAACTAGCTTGTCTAATGCATGAGGACAGACTTTTATAAACGGAGAAGGGAGGAAGATTCAATGCACCAGGACGCCCATTGCGGATCGACATTATCTCCGAAAAGCTACTGAGGATAGATGTCAAGGATAGATGATGACTCTCGACCTCTATCAGATGGATTTTCCCCTCAAAAGACTCCATGATCTGAAAGGAAAAAACATATGGGTGCGCGTTTGCCAAAAATCATTACCAAACTTAGTTGGCGCGAGTGTTATTCTAGGACAGAGCGCCAATGGGTGCGCCCCTTTTTGAGGATCTCAGTGATTGGCGTGGATAAGATACTGTGTACCTGCGCCAATGGAAAAAGGGCACTTTTCAAGGATAATTTGCAGAAGGTGTCTTTAGGGAACATGAAATACATACTCAGGGGAACATAATGCAAGTGTTTTTAGGCTATGTCACTGCTCACAGGTCCCAGAATGTATCCTCCAATGTACGAAAACAGGGATAACAGGGACGGTGACCAATGGTGACAAATTACTGTGTAACAGTTCCAGAAACACGTTTACCATTTTTTCAATGTAGTCTCTGTCAAGGGCAATTGTAACTTCCATTTTGACATTTTTAGTGAAAATATCTTTTTCAATTTCCCTAACTTCTTCTTTCACCTCGACAACCCACCTAAATTTCTACTTATTGACCTTGGAAAAAGTATTTAGACATGTGTCAATATGTTCTTCAATAAAATCAATGAAGCTATCAAAGTTCGCTGCCATTTTCTATTTTTTCTCCTCTAATTCAGTTTTTAACCTGTCGTTTGAAATTAACTTAGAATTGTGGCTGGCTATGCCTTTTATAATATCCATTGCCCTGAGATAGGAATTACCTATCCTTTTGCATAAGTCACTACAGGCATAATTGATATTCTCAAGTGTACTGACCCTTTCCGCCCATCCAACTTCAAATTGGTTCACTCATTTAGTATTTTGTAGTTGTTGTTTTTTTTTCTTTTTAAAAGCAAAGAGTATATCTAGCCTCCGCTTAAAATTATTTGATTCATTGGCAATGAATTCTTTTCTTCTGTAAGATTACTGTTAGCTAAGTTCATAAATATCATCATTTTCTCTCGCAAACACCTTAAATCGAAAACTGCTTGCTGAGGATATATGCCTTCACTGCATTAAACAGAGTCACAACCGAATTAAATGGTTGTAGTAGTGCAGTAGAAAAACTTGATAATGGAGTCATCAATAAAGGAACTAGATTTGCAATGTGTAGTAGTTCTTTTAATTTATTTTTCAGTAGCTGGTTTTCTGCAAGCACGTTGATAACATTTTGAGTAATTGCATCATTGGTAGATTGTTGCAATACCATGAGCCCATCGTGTCAATGTTGGACAGATCAATATCCACCCGTTTCTTATCAATAAATTTTTATTTTCAACCTTAACCTTTTCAACTCTCAATTTTTCACTGGTCCTATCATATTTTGCATTTTGCAATGTGACAGGACATTCATCGTAAATAATGTCCTCTTTTGCAATTTTCACCATTATTTTATTATTCTCTACTAAACAAGTAGAAACCTAGTTAGGTGTTTCACTACTATCACTTTGCATGTTTATAGCCTATTCAATGCTTTTTCTATTCATGACAATTTTGGGCACTTGCACATCTCGACTATTTGTGGATTCACAAATATCCAATTTTTTAGAACCAAGCATTAGGGAAATTTTGAGGTCTAAAATGGGCCTCCTAAGGAAATTATAAAATAATAGTGGAAATAATAAAACAAGATTACATTACATCATCAAATTTTAGAGGGAAAAAGAAAAAACTACTTTTTCAACTCGTGTTTTCAACTTATCTTCCTATGGGTATACTCAAATTTCGAGCGGGAACACTCATTGGATGCAGAATTTAATTCCTCATCTAAGGAGTACCCATGTTACATACTTTTGATGGACCTTTTTACATGAAAAACTAGAAATATAGGAAAAATGTGATTGCAATCACGTTTTTTCATGTATTTCCCATTTTTCGTGTAGCAAGATCCAGTGAAAGTATGCAACATGGGTACTCTTTAGATGAGGAATTAAAATTTTCATCCAACGGGTACTCTCGCTTGAAATTTGAATAAAACATTAGGGAGATAACTTGAAAATACGAGTTAAAAAAGTAGTTTTATTATTTTTTTTACTTTTGTACTCCAAAAATGGTGAATCATCACCCATGGTGGACATCACCATCTTGAATCCTATTGGTTCTACTAAAGTTTATTTTGGTTGTACATTTTTCTTAGGAGGCCCGTTTTAAACCTCAAAAGTTCTCTAATGATTCTTCCTCTTTCCTAGAATCATGAATGATGTTGCACCAACAACAAGCGTAGAAGGTGAAGATTGTTGTTTATCACTTAGGGAATTTTGTTTGTATCGCTTCAACTACTCTTTGGGTGTCCATTTTCGATAATGAATACTTGATTTGCTGCAAATTCAATAAAATATGTGATGTGTAAACATATTTTGAACTATCTGTAGTATTTTCTTACACATTATGACATGCAAAACTTGCATTGATTCTTTGTTCAGATGCAGTTTAAGTTATTAGAACAAAGAAGAAGCAAATATGACAAGCAAAAGAAAAAGAAACAGTAAATTGATTCAATGCAGTGACTATTGCATGTGTTAAAACTTTTGCTAAAGTTATTGTCTTCATACACTGTGAAATGAGCAAATACAAATCCCTAAACAATTATGCAAAAAGAGAAATACATTGTAGAGAAAGTTGCGAAAGAACTTGAGTAACTGAGAAAATGAACTATTGAATAATGTTGAATTTGTAGAGATGTGAGACCAGGAAAGTATCTGCTAGTGCAAATGCCTATGTTTCTTTTCTTTTCCATTGGCAGATTCAAATACCACTTGGTTGATTATATAAGTGAAAATAACTTGCTTCATTTATCTGCTACTTATATTCGTTTCTAATGTCCCGTAGTTTCACAATTTGCTGTTGCAACCCCAATTGCCAGTTGTTGTTTTTCTTCCCATGGAAACTACCACATACGACATTGTTTATAAATTACAATTGAACATAAAAAAGCTAACGTTTACGAGAAGTAATGGAAATAAATATCAATAATTCAAAACCATCTTGTCCACTTACTGCGTAATTTGCTATTGATTTAATATCATTGAAATATGTGGCATACAAACACAAATACTCAAAACAATATAAGGCCATTGTCTATCGATACTACGTTCTGTAAGGTTTTCCAGTGCATTTTCCGGCTTAAATTGCTGAAAATTTGTCAACGATTATCTGGATTCACAACTCTGAGTTGAATTTTTCGCACAGCCTAACAATCGTAAAGGTTTTCGAAACAACCAAACGCATATATGAATTAATAAAAATTCTTGTGACAATTATGATCACAATTATCTCTGAAGCTATCAACAATAACTATAAATAGTCATAAGTAAATATTATGTGCAAACGTCTTTAGCTAATTTTATCATGAATTGAATTAGGTATTGAACTAGTCCCCACCATTAAATCGCTGACAATTTGATTCATTTTGATACTATAATACAGAAAATGGTAAATGAAACTTGATTTACGAACACTAATACATGATTTTCAAGATCACAGTATAAAGCTAATTATCATAACGCATTACAGTTGGTTGTGTATACATTTTCTCATGATTTATAAAAAAGATTGTTGTTTACTAAAGCTATTTATCATAATTGATAGTGCAATGCCAGAAGTCCTCACCGCCATTTTTCCTTAGCCATTATTCAAATCTTATTTATAGATTTATCGACATGTTTAACACTTTCAATAAATAGCAAATGAATATTTCAAAGTGAACGCTAGTGGTAGGTGGCAAAATAAATCTCAATAATTAATTTCTTTCTTACTTTGGAAACACTTATTGTCTGAATGTTCTCAATATATGTGTACTAAATAGAAGGGATGTACAAAATAAAATAAATACACGTTCATTGTGATGATGTACATTTAATTATTATCATTATTATTAATTGTTTTATTGACACCAAAGCATGCCACTAAAGAAAGGTGTATATTTTTTATTTTTTTATTTTTGTTTATTGTCAGATATGCACAACCATTTCTGAATAGCTACTCTAGTATTCAATAAAGTTATTCAATGGACACAACAAAATAAAACCACATGTGCATTTGTTCTCTGCACATTCTTCCTTTGAACAAAACTTAGGTCATCTGGTAATCTAAGGAGAATAAAGACACCTTCATATAGATTCTCTTGAATAATATAGTCATTATATTCAATGTTATTATTAAATAATTATTATTACAATAAATATGTGTTGTTGGCTTATTGGGGCCTAACCCAGGTTCAGAAATGTTTAGCCAAACAAATCCCGAAATTATCGGCCCTTTCGGCAACAATCCGCGAAGCGCGGACTGAAGTCTCACCTGAGGTAACATGGGAGGGTGCTGGAACCAGGTTTCCACACCCTAGGGATGTCTTGATGAGGTCCAGGAGTTCGCATGCCTATCCTACGCGTTGCGCTACTTCCGCGCAGTCGCCTGTTCAGAGTATCTACCTTTGCATGGTTTAGAAGACGAGTGCAAGTGCAATTTACCTTTTCTATGCTTAATATTGTTATAGATCTTGAATTACTTAAGAAGGCACAATGCTTTCAGTTACCATTTAACATAACAAACATACATGCAATCATAAACCATAATCAGATGCATAAACCAGAATATAGAATAGATACGCAATATTCCAAAACCAACTTATCTTTATTAATGCCTTTTTCTAATTACAATCCACTTCCTTGCGCACATAGCTGCAAGGGTCCACGCAAATAGCTACAGACTCTACGGGGCCTCCGCGCACACAGTTGTGAAGCCTCTATCTCCTACTACAACCCTCGACTTAGACTTACAGACTCAGAGCCACTGTCACTGTTAACAACCCATACACTTTAGATCTTCTCCAAACTTCCCAAAAACTGCCTTCTACACCTAGAGCCTTGCTCTATTTATACATTCCCATGGTCCGCGAACCATGGGTATGCCAACTCACTTTCTATTATTTTATCTTATTTTTGAGTGGACTACCCTTTGACTCGACTCATTACAAATCCCGCTCTGCGCACTTCACAGAGCCTTTACAATACCAATATCCCAAAATTGTGGGCTTTAAGCCCCAAAACTGTTACACGGGGGATCCGCTGCCCAACATGTGTGGAACAATGGTGTGTGAAACAAGGAACATAAACCTCTGCACCGACACATGCCTACATTTTGAGGTCGCTCGGTACAATAGAAGCTCGACACAAGAGGTCATGGAACATTGGCATGCTATTATTAATTAACTTTAAGGTATGCTCTTATGCTCTTAAGTGAAAATGTTTTTGTTATGCGCTAAGTAATTCACACTATGTATTTCTTTCTAAACACCTACATAATTGCTCTTTGGATACAAAGAGCAAGTGCGGAAAGATGAAAGTTATATACAATATCAAATCTCATTTATCAATTTTAGCATTGTGTATTGTAGCGGTTTTTAGTGAAATTAATATTCGTGTTTATGACATATTGCATCTCGTAATCATGATAATAATGGCAGGTAATGTACAAAATGTTGAAAGGATTTGGTATTCACACTTAGCATAGAAAAATTAATCAATGCCAAGTATTACTATTAATATGAATTCAATAAATTCACACATAATGACGTTATCACAGCTAGTTGCAAAGATATCGATAAGGTCATATCTATTGACATTATAAAATACCCTTTTCGATATATTTTTCGTGAATTCAAGTATATATTGCTTTTAAAAGACAAATATTTAGCATTTGGCTGAGTCATCTTGGATCAGAGGAAAAGCTTTGAGATTTGGTTGGAAGTGTTATTGGTACTGGTGTTGATGTGCCCCTTGCTATTGTAGTTGTTGCTGGTAACCCATAATATTTTGCAAATGAATAGTTTAACATTGATTTCTATTATGCTCTGCTCAAATGAGGATGCAATATGGATATGGATGGTTTTTTTTGAGTTGTTAGTTGTGAACCATTATTTGGTGTTAGTTTTCTGAAACAAGTTGTGCAGAAGTGGTTGTGTGTATACAAAATCAATGGTTATTTGAATATTTGTTGACTATGAAAAGTGTGAAGGTTAGTACAATGAAAGATCGAGTGCTTTTTATGGATTATGAATTTGCTATGCAATTCTAAACAATATGCATTTGTGTTCTTTTTTATTATATATATATATATATATATATATATATATATATATATATATATATATTATATATTATATATAATATATATATATATATGGATGTCCTTGGCATGGATCCCAAAAGGAATATTAACTAGAATTCAATAGATATGTTGCAGATTCCCCTGGCAAGGGAACAAGGAAGGTAGAACATTTGCATGGGTAAGATGGGATCACATTGCTTTGCCTAAGAAATGGGGAGGTTGGGGGATGAAGAACCTTGTATGTTTTTCAAAATCCCTTGTAGTGAAAATGGGATGGAAGGTCCTTACTTCGAACAATTTATGGACAAAGGTGGTGGTCAGAAAATACATTAGCCGGCAACATATTGATGAATGGATCAGAATGCCTAGCTGGAACAGAACTGACATATCAATGATTTGGCGAGCTGTTTTGAATCTTTTTGAATACATCTAAGCAGGTCTAGCTTGGAGAGTAGGATCGGGTGGGAAGGTTCGTATTGAAATGGACGCATGGTCTGGTAGTGGGAATTCTTACATCCTCCCCCCCTGAACTCATCCAATTTTTGGAAACATATGGTATAAGGAATCTAAATCAAATCATGGACCCACAAAATTCTTCTATTTTTTGATAGGCATGGAAATCTACACTAAATCTTAGGATCCTTGCAATGTGGCATCAGAACTAGACAAACTATATTAATGCATTATTGAAAACTTATATAAGGATTCAAGAAAGGGAAGATGAATTAGTTTGGGCAATTTCTAAGCATGGCAAATATAATCCAAAAGAGGGATATCCAATTATCTATGTTAAGCATGAGCCCCTTAATTTTGTCTAGTGGTGGTGTTCGTTGTGGAAATTAAAAGGCCCGCCAAAATCTAAGCTTTTTATGTGGTGTTTATTACGCAACAAAGCTCCCATAGGAGACAACCTTCAACTTCATACCTTTCGGGGACCCTCCTGGTGCATATTATGTAGGAACTATGAAGAATCTATTAACCATTTATTTATGCATTGCCCGACAGTCTTTGGAATTTGAATCATTTATATCAATCGATGGCTATCAACATTAGGTGGATGGGAGATACTTTTCGAAATGCATTGGAATTCAGGTGGAACCAAGCCCACCCTTCAAAACTTCGTAACCTACCCCTATTAGTTTGTTGGAGTATCTGGATAGGAAGGAACAAACTCATTTTCCAAGAGAAGGTTCTTAACTGACATCTCTCTTGTTCTCACATTTCTTCATTGTACAATATGATTCCGAATGAAGAACCTAGACAACAACACATGAACATAGTTGCAGAAATCATTGAAAAAATTGTTCCCTGGGCTTATTTTGATGGATCATCTCAGCAAGTAGGTTGTGGCAGTGGAGTAGTTTTATATCTTAGTGATGATCATTATTATAAAATGAGGATGGGTTTAGGGAGAGGCACATATAATTTTTCAAAACTGAACAACCTCAGACATATTCTTACCTTTTCCCTTAAGAAAGGATGACGACAACTTCAAATCTTTGGCAACTCAAAACTTGTTATTAATTGGTTCAATCAACAATATGGAGGCCACGTGCACATACTCAAGAATTTTTTGGATGAAATTATTTATTTAAAATCACAGTTTGACTATATATCATGTCATCATATCTACAAGGAGAGGAACCAACTTTCTAATAACCTTTCCAAGGAAGCAGCACAACAACCTATTGGTTATTAGATGATACAGGAGCAGAATGGACATGAATTCTACCAGTATTTCCACATGCCTTTCATAGATCATCATGTCCAGGGGGTAGCAACTATCTAACTCTTCACAAATCATAAATGGAGCTCCTTTTTTGTCATTTTGTTTTTTGTGCCAGTTCATAGACCTATGTATTTGTATATATATTATGTTTTAGCATATCAGTTACAATCATGTAACAATCAATTTTTAGACTTTACATAGCATGTGGAAATGCCACCAATTTTGACATATGCTCCTTTTGCAGCATCTACATTATGTAATTTTCAATATTTTACATAATGAAAGTTACGGTTTTTCCTTGGGGAAAGAAAAAAAAATGTGTGTATATAATATATATATATATATATATATATATACAAACACACATATATATAAATAATATATATATAATATATATATATATATATATATATATATATATATAATATATATATTATATATATTATATATATATATAATATATATATATATATATATATATTGGTCTTGTGTTTATTATTATTTATCAACGTATTTCACAACCACATAAATAACTATCTAAAGAAAGTTGTGAAAAAATGGTTGTGTGGAACGCGTTGTTCGAAGTAAGCATGTGTGGATAAGAACACATGCATATGTATACACATATATAGCTTTGCATATGCTACAATTGCAAATGTCGATAAACATGTCTCAATTACAATGTTAATTATAGCTACAATGTTCAATTTCAGAATTGCTAATGAAACATGTCTTAATTATGATGTTAATTATATTTACAATGTTCAATTTCATAATTGCTAATGTCTAAATCTTTTGGAATAGAAATCTTTTGCAAGTTGATTTTGAAATTCATGCTTTTCGATAGGAAAGTTTCTTTCTGCAAAGCTCGCATTGTAACTTTTACAAAATGTAATTAATATCATTTATCTATTTGCTTAAATGGTTTACTACAGAGCTTCAACATGGACAAGCTATTGATGTATGAATTTTTTTAGTTGTTGGGACTAATAGTTGTAGCTCTTATTCTCACTATGCTTATCAAAATATTTGCAAAGAAGAAAGTATGATAAACTATAATTCTACAATCATGAGTGCCTTTCTACTTTATGGAAAGGAACTTTATAAAATGATTTTTTTGTTATTTGTCTACAGAACTATGTTTGGTTAATGTTGAATAATACGAGTACAATCGCCAAATATGCAATTTTCTAATCCAGAATTAGTAAATGGTAAAGCAATTTTACGTGGTGAATGTCCTAAGTACACGTTACTTCTTGAATAAATGCCAAAAAAAACTTTTATTTATTGATAGGTGAGCTCTGGTTAATCAAAACAAAACGTGATCTAGAATATTAATAAAACAAGTTTCCCTGCAGTAGCTAAATATCATTTCATATCATTAAAATCGATAATAGTTGAGCGCCATTTCACATATGATCTACTCCACTATGACAAGATTAACGCAGTTACAAGTTATTTGCAAAAACAATGGCAAGACGAGAGAGGAGGAGGGTCAGAGAGTTGAAAGCATAGATTTCATCAAATGGAATATGGAATAATTTTATACATTTTCTGAAGAACTAAGTTCGGTTAATGCTCAATAATACAAGAACAATGGCCAAATGTGCAATTATCTAATCCAGAATTAATAAATAGTAAAACAATTTTAAGCAGAGAAAGTCCTAAGTACACGTTACTTCTATGAATAAATGCCAAAAAACAACTTCTATTTATTGATAGGAAAGCTCTGGTTAATCAAAATAGAATGTGATCTAGCATATTAATAAAACACGTTGCTCTGGAGTAGCTAAATGTCATTTCATATCATTAAAATCAATAGTAGTAGAACATAATTTCACATATGATCTACTTAATTATGAGAAGATTAACACAGTTACAAGTTATTTGCAAAAACGACAGTGGGACGAGGGCTAGAGAGTTGAAAGCAGAGATTTCACCACATAGAATACAAAATGATTTCAGACATTAGATATCAATTTCTGTTGTTTGTTAAAACAATTTGTCAATGTTCATTTTATGTAGTCCTATAGATAAGAGAACAAAGAAAATTGCAAATATTGGTCAAAGCTACATGACCATATTCAAGTGTTATAACAAACTAAAATATGACATTCCTATAACAATTGTATTCATATTCAAATTGTAATTACCATAACTATTATTAAAATAAACATCAAAGCCTAAACAAATTTTCGACAATCAACAACAATTATTCAAGATGCATTTTCATTTCTATTAATGAAAGAGAAATTATGTTTGAATTGTTCACAAATTGGTAAAATGTATGAGAATTTGCACAAAGCAATGTGTTTTTTTTAACGATAAGGTATATAATTCGAATTTACATATCGTAGTTCACTAACATATTCACAACTACCATTTTTGTTCTTTTGTCTCTTTAACTTTGTGCCCTTGCATTGCAGAAAAATAGAAACAATTAATTAAATACATATAATAAATGATAATGCGACTATGAAGCAAAGTTATGTGGTGGAAAAAAATATATATAGGAGAAGACAAAAAATATAAATTAGCATACAGAAAATAGATATGTAAGCCATCTAGGTAATTTTGGATACATAAAATAACATTTAATATCTAAAGAGTTTATGAAACCGTTTATACATAGGCCCAAAAGTAAATGAATTGGAATCCATAAATCGTTCTATGAAAAGCCATTTGTAATGAAAAGCAAAAAAACTACATTCAAAGATTAAATGAATTCATAATAACATATATAAAAATTTTGAACATATGATCACTAGTAAACAAAAAATTGAACACTGCAAGGTTTAAGGAAACTTACACTCTCTAAAAGCATGTGTCCTTATTGCTTAATTGTTAACTGTTTCCAGTGTTTTCACCTTCTTGAAACAATCTCTTTAACTTTGACTTATGCAATGTTTCATAGGAACAACTATAATTTGGAATTTGACACATTGAATGATTATCTCTTTCTCAATTTTTGTGGTTTCTACCTACAATTGCGCAACTAAAGCAAAGTTATGTTCATTAGCATTAACATTAATATTAATTACCTATTCATTTTGGACTATGAATCACAACAAATAAACAAATTTATGGTTGTTCCCTATATGAAAATAGCTAGAATTTTCAACAATAAAAAACGTATAGATTTTGCAGTCTTACAATTACTCAAAGTGTAACGAAGCATGTAGTGTGTCATGGTCACTCTAACATGAATATGAAACATGAAAATGATATTGCTAAAGAGGGAATTTTTTCCAAATGTGATCAATTATTGTTCTTTTCTCAGAAATGAAATTCCTCATTATTTCTTGTAATTGTTCTAACCGCCTATATTCTAATAGTTGGTTACTTTTGTTGCTATTTGAATTAATTTTGGTATTGAAATCTCCAATAAATATAAAAATGTAATCACCAAATGTGAATTGTGCCTTTGATTTTGCTTTTTCTTCAATGATTGTGGAAACAGGTACAAGTGGTACAACATATACATTTATTATACATATTCGACATTGGAAATATATTACAGACAAAACAAGTTCGATTTTGTTATTGCAAATTTTTGTCATTGATATGATTTCTATGTTCTCTTGTATGTAAGTAAGTACTCGATGAAGACAATTTGATATGTTGAAATTGAATTTACGAAAATCAGTATTGGACAGTGGATATTTTAAATGTGTTTCTTGGATACAAAGAATCATAACATTCATTAAATCTTTATCGCGCACAATGTCATTCACATGAGCATGTAGACTTTGCGTATTCAAACTTGCAATTGTTAAAATATTTTCATTTTCTATCAGCTTGTCTATGTACCACAATTTCCATGATGTTTCAGTTATTAAGTGTTTTGTTTCTTCTAATACTTTCTTATTTACACAAAAGTTTCTTTTTGTTAGTGTTTGAATAAGATACAATGATTCCATCACTCTAACACGCGACAATGTTGTGTAAACTAGTCGATGTGTTCATATGCCACTTGGATCATATTCAAGTCCATTTAACGTTAAACCCTATGATCGATGAATTGTTCTAACACAGGCTAGCTATATCAAAAATTGTTTGTGCGCTATAGTTGTAAAAATATTGCTATTACATGTCAATGGCTTTGAAACATGCAATATTGGAGTCCAATTAGATGAAACATTTTCTTCATACAATTCACGATACTTGTTTATTTGAAGTATGTCGATATTTGGATTTATGAAATCTATCCATAACACATCAACATTATTGTTAATTTTCATATATTTTTTGCATATCCCATCAACACCATTAACGAGACCATCTTCTGTATTATAGTTTTATGCATATAGTTCAACAAGAACATTTCATTTGATAAGTATTCTCGACAGTAATCTCATTGTCTTCTCATATGCAACAAATCCTATTTGCTTATTGTGAGATTCGTCAATTGCAACAAGAACTATTAGTTCTTCATTTACATGTAACAACATTTTTTCATTATGCTTTTGTACATCTTTGTTTCTGTAAAATAGATATGGAAACAATGGATCCATTGGGGTAGGTCTGTAGCACTTATCATTTATATATTTTATGTCTTCATCAAATTGTTTATTCACTCACATTTTGTTAAGGATTTCAATGAACTTGTTATCTTCTTTTACGCATTGTCATGCGCAATTCATAGCATTTGACTTTCTCTTTCCATAAATCGTATACTAGTTTTTCGCGCGCTAAAATTGGTTGCTAATAAATCATAGAATTTTTTATCAGTTGCACTTGGAACAAGTCACCTAAAAATATAACATCAATATTTCCAAAATAACCCAATGGAGTATGCTTAATTTCATGCAAGTGTTTGTCGACATGGTATAATGATTTTGTACCCATCAATGACGCTTCATCAATTAGCATAATATGAAGTTGTTAAAAAAAAATTGTCAGTGAGTCTAATTTTTCACCTTTAAGCGAAATATATTACGATTTGTTAAATGGTAAATGGAATGCAGAATGCAATGTTATACCACCTGCATTGAACTTTTCCTTCCCTGTTTATGGTGTGATGATTCCTTTTAATTGACATGGGTCATATCCGAACATGTTGTTGTAGAAGTGAATTAGAGATTAGAACATTGCTATAACAGTAAACATTTTTCCAACCATTGCGCCACCTGTTACAAGTACATACAATGGGTCATTTGGATTTTTTTTCCTCTCTTCAACTATTTCTTTCACTATTCTTACTTGTTTCGGATTAAGCATTCTCACGATTTTATAGAATTCCATTTCTTCTAATACTTGCGGCTGATTTACAAGTTCATAAGGCCTCTCAACAATTAATTTTGCTTTTTTAGCCTTTTGCAAATATCTCTATTCCCCAAAGGTAGGTTATATCTTTATTTCCACATAACACAACGTTGTTTTCCCTCGACGGTTGTGGAAGTATGTCTATAAATATCATTGTTTTCCTAAAGCTAATATCTTTACGTGGTGCATATTCAATGAGAAAGTTCTGACATAGGATCTTCTTCGTAAACATTTTACACATGGTCCTGGTTCATGTCCCAATTGCAAAGAGGCGGATGAATCTATCACTCACATATTCATCGAGTTGTTATGTAACCAGACCACAAAACAGAAGAAAAGATAGATCAATGACTTGAAAATAAGCCTCTTCAAGGGGGAAACCTCCTTTTACATCACATAAATAAACAATTCTTGGATGATTCAAATGAAAAGACCTCCTTGGTATATATAGGAGTCTAAGGGGTCAAAATAAAATTAGGGCCTACATAACAATAAAAATGTAAGGGCACAACAATAACAATAGTGGGCTTCTATGGGGCACAACAATAGCAATAAGGGCGATACACTAGTATTATAAGGACCTATCATGTCCCTCTCTTTCAAAAAAGTGTCATCCTCAATGCTTGAGTAGTTTTGGATGCTTTTGTACAAAATTCTCATCCTCCCAAGTGGAATCTTTAGCAGATAAGTTCTTCCACTTAATGGGATACTATGAAATTAATCGATTCCATAGTTGTCGGGTTCTTGTTTCCGTGACTACTACAAGCATAAATATGATTTTCCTTCTTCGTCAAGTTCTGGAAATTCTACTTGAACTGGGAGCTTGTCACCAATAATATTCTTTAAGCATGAAACATGGAAAATTGGGTGTACTCGGGAAGATGCAAGCAACTCTAATTTGTATGCTATAGTACCAATATTTTGCAACACCTTGTAAGGACCATAATAATTGGGTGATAATTTATTATCCTTATTTGCTTGCTTAAGGGACACTTTTTTGTATGGTTATAGCCATAAAAATACCCAATCACCTACATCAAAACTTCTTTCACTGCGATGTTGATCTGCTAGTTATTTCATTCGATTATGTGCCAGAGTGAGGTTATCCTTTAAGAGTTGGAGAACTTGTTGTTGATGCTCAATGTGATCTTCCACTGTTTGAACCTTAGAATTTTCTCTTAAATATTATGTGATGGATGGTGGATGATATCCATAAAGTGCCATAAATGGGGTCATTTTTGTTGCAATATGGAAGGAAGTGTTATACCACCATTAAGCTAGAGGTAACCACTTGACCCATTTCATTTGTTTATCATATACAAAGCAATGAAGATATCCTTCCAAACTTTTTTTCACTATCTCAGTTTTCTTGTCTGATTGAGGATGATAAGATGAATTATGAGCTAATTGAGTACCAAGACAAGATAATAATTTCATCCAAAAATTTCCAGTGAAAATGGGATCTCTATCACTTACAATAATCTTTGGGTTTCCATATAGCTTTTGAATTGTTTCCATAAATTTAGTAGCAACTGTACTAGATTTAAAAGGATGAGATAAGGCACAAAAGTGTGCATACTTGGTAAGTTTATCAATTACCACCATGATGACACTCTTTCCTTCAAACTTGGGTAAACCTATGATAAAATCCATTGATACCCCCTCCTAACGCTGACTTGGAATGGAAAAAGGTTGTAACAGACTCAGGGTCTTAATTGTCTCAACTTGATTTTGTTGGCAAATCAAACATTCTACCACAAACTTCATAATATCATATTTAAGGCCATCCCAAAAAAATTCCTTCTTGACCCTCTGATAAGTTTTTAAAAATCTTGAGTGCCCTCCTAGGGGAAGGTGTGCAATTCCAAAAGTATATTTTGCTTGACTTGGGAATTCTTGCAAAGATATAAGTGATCTTTGTACCATAATGAATCATTTTTCTAGCTAAATCTATCGGATGTACTGGGATCTTGCTGCAACTTTCAAATGGGTGTCCACACCTCTTCATCATTGTTCCATTCGTCCCTTGCTTCAGTTATCCAATCAAATTAAATAATAGAAATGGCACAAAGCAATGTTTCCACATCCCCATCCTTTCTTAAGGGTGCAGTCTGCAATAACATTTTTCTTCCCTTTTTGTAGATGATTCCCAACATCTTTGTGACCCATTTTTGTTGCTCTTCTAAATACAATCTTTGTTCCAAAAAGTATTTAAGACTATCATAATCTATTTTTATCTTGAAGTGTCTTCCCATTAGGTAAGGTACTCTCTATTTCTTTAGTGTGTGTAGTATTGCCAACATTTCCTTCTCATAAATAGGTTTGTGTAAATACTTTCTTTTGATTGGATGACTTCCAAAAGCAATGGGTCTTCCTTCTTGCATTAAAACAACACCAATTCTATTTCTTGAGGCATCACATTCTACAATAAAGGTTTTTATGAAGTCTGGCATTGCTAAGACTAGTGCTTGGCACATTGCCTCTTTAAGATGTTCAAAGGCCTTAGTTTTTTTTGGAGTCCAAGAAAATGCATCTTTCTTCAGTGATGCCGTTAGAGGTGCTACTATTCTCCCATACTTCTCAACAAACTTGTGATAATACCTAGTCAACCCAAGAAATCCTCAAAGACGCTTTACGGTTATGGGGATTTTCCATTCCTTAATGGCTTTAATTATGTTAGGATCTACCTTAACACCCTCATGAGATACAATATGACCCAAATATTCCACCTCTTGTACTCCAAAGAAATATTTGGAGGTTTTTGCATATAATTATTTCTCCTCCAATAGTTTGAGCACCCCGTCAACATGTTGAACATGATCCTTCCAATACTTGTTGAAGATTAGTATATAATAAAAAAATACTAACACAAATTTTCTAAGGAAGTGTTTGAAAATGGAATTCATCAAACCTTGAAATGTGGAAGGTGCATTAGTAAGGCCAAAAGGCATGACTGAAAATTCATAATGACCCTCATGAGTTCTGAATGTTGTTTTAGGAATGTCTTTAGTCTTCATTCTAATTTGATGATATCTTGAATGAAGATCCAACTTGGTGGAGTAAATTGCTCCATGTAATTCATCCAACAATTCATCAATGATAGGAATGGGAAATTTATCTTTGATGGTGAGCTTGTTGAGCTCCCTATAATTTAGACACATATGCCATGATCCATCCTTCTTGTGCACCAATACTACTCGAGTGGAGAAAGAACTTTGACTAGGTTGAATTATACTGATCTCTAGCATTTTTGCAACCATACGTTCAATTTCACTCTTTTAGGAATAGGGACATCTGTAGGGTCTAATGTTTGAAGGAACACTTTGTAGAATCAAATGAATAGCATGATCATGATCACGAATAGGTGGGAGGCCTTTGGGAGTCTCAAATATCTTGGAATGATTTCCAAGTCTTTTTAGAGATTTGGAGAAATAGATGATTTCGATGTTTCAACCTCTACTGAGCATAATTGTGCAATTATGCCATGTTGTTCTTCAAAATCTTTGTCATGACATTAGAGTTGATTATCTTTCTTAATTTCCCTGTGATACACATTAATTCAACTTCCTTTCCTTCCCAAAAAAAGTTCAAGAACAATTTTTGAAAATTAAAAGATATCATCCCCAAAGATTGTAACCATTGGACTCCTAGAACAACATTAGCACCACCCATTGGAATGGAAAGCATTGGACTATTCAATACATATTTCCCCATGGTTATCTTGATATTATGGCACTTTCCAGAAAAGGTTATATTTCCTCCATTTGCAACCACCACTTGACACTCTAGTGTTGGATATAGGAAGAAATTCAATTCCTTGGTTATCTTACAATGAATAAAATTATGGGTACTACCTGAATCAATCAACATTATTACATTTTTCTTCTTGATATATCCTTTTATCTTGAGAGTTTGATGAGTGGTAATTCCTGCCAATGCATTACAAGATATGGTCATATTCATTTCTTCTTTCTCTGGGGTTGGTTTTGGTGTGTATCCTACTCTTTTGATGTTTCTTATTCCTTTTCTTCCTCCTCGTCACACTCTATGTAGAATAATTTCTTCTCAACACACTTATGACCTTTAGTGTATTTGTTATCACAATTGTAACAAATCCCTTTTGTTGTTTTTTCCTCAAATTGTTATGGTGTCAACCTTGTAAGTTGTGGATGGCTAAAAGAAACAATAATTTCATCTTTATAGTTGTGAGTGGCAGGCTTCCTTGTTGCCATAATTTTTCTTTCAATTTTTCTTACTACCTTGAATGCCTTCTCCAATGAATCAGGTTCCCAAAGGAAAACCTCATGTTGGATGTTATCCTTTAAAGTTCCTATGAAGACATCAATCCTATGCTCCTTTGGAATATCAATTACCATGATATTCAATTTTTGGAAGTCCTCAATGTGCTCTACCATTGAACCCTTTTGTTTGAGATTTATCAATTGGCTAAAGAAGGTGTTCCTCTTTGTATCCTCACAATGTGTTATCATTTCCTTCGTAAAAATTGACCAATTGACAAGTGGTTTACGCGAGAAAATCCATCGATACCATACAATTTGATTGGGTTCTAAATATAAAGATGCAATGTGTACCTTTTGTGTGTGTTGCACATCACGGACATCAAAATGTTGCTCCTTATGTAGTATCCATGTTACCGGATCCTTGCCATCAAACTTCCTCATATCGATCTTTGGAATGTGGTCATTCTTAAACCCAAAATCGGAGTCTCTAAAATCATAATTCATATTCCTTTTGTCCTCGTCATGATTTTCATGGATTACATTGTCACCATTGGGAATTCTTTCTTCTAACAATTTTGCCAAACCTTCCTTCAACCCTTATATATTGACATTCATCATTGTTTCCATGTATGACTTTAAACCATCATTCAAAACTCCTGTGTCCCTTTTTATATCATCTATCTTAACATTCATCAGGACTTCCAATTCATTTTTTGTTACTTTTGCGAGAGCAAAATTCGTTGCACTTGGTCTCATAATTTTGATATATCATGCTACATTTCTTCCTCTTCTTCATGCATCATAGAAGAGCTTTCGAGTTGCTTACTTGGTGTGTCCATATTTTTGTTTTGAGACATTTTGGAGTCAAAAAATGATATACATGCTTCACTATGCCCTTTGAATCACTTCAAACTGATATTTCAAACAAAAGATGCAAAATTTAAAAAAAATACACACCTTTTTATTGCTTTTTAGGAGCTCAATATTGAAACTGTTGTATCTCTGTAATTTCAGATATCCAAGGTATAAAATTTCATCATGTGGTATCCCTCTGAGTCTTATTTCTAATGCCATAAGTCAGACCAAGATTGGATTCTTCAAGAAAGAGTTATGCCCAATCTCCCACAATTACCTGGTTATAGACTGATTTAGTAGAGTGAACTTGTATGGAATTCCACGTGTCATTGTTTCGACCTTTAGCCCTAAAATTGATATACAAAAACTACAACCTGTGAAATTTTATCCACTTTTTACAAAATTGAAATGCGATACTCATAGAGAAACTTATGCTGATTTTCCCTAGGTCACCCATTCAAGATTAAATTCTAGAGCCTGCAAAAACCCTAACTACTTTGGACCATAACTCAGAAAATATTGTGAACCAAGATCTGAAATTTTTACACTAAGTTCACCAAGATTTCTACTCCACATGGCCAAAATTTCAGCTTTTGAATTCTTGTAGAAAAAAGTTATAGCGAAAATACCAATATGGCTTATATGAAGCTGTGAAACCCTAGAATCCAAAGCTTTGATCCCAATTGTTATGCAACTAGCTCACAAAATAAAATAAGAGATAGATCAACGATTTAAAATAATCCTCTTTGAGGGGGGAACCTTCTTTACATTACACGAATGAACAATTCTTGGATGATACAAATGATAAGACCTCATTTGTATATGTTGGAGTCTAAGGGGTCACAATATAATCAGAGCCTACATAACAATAATAATGTAAGGGCGCAACAATAACAATACTTGGATGATACAAATGATAAGACCTCATTTGTATATGTTGGAGTCTAAGGGGTCACAATATAATCAGAGCCTACATAACAATAATAATGTAAGGGCGCAACAATAACAATAGTGGGCTTCTATGGAGCACAACAATAACAAAATGGGGGATACATGAGCACAACAATAACAATAGGGGGCTACACTAACAATAACAATAAGGGGGATACCCTACTATTATAGGGACCTATCATTATCACCATTGGAGATTGCTTTTCCCAAGAAATCCTCCATACCACAGTAAGGGGAACCACAGACACATGTAGCAAGAGGCACAAAAAAATGTTCCAACATGGGGAAGGCGGGGGTTCATAATCAACAAGGTCCAACTCCATACAATGCTAGTAGCAAATACGAACCAAATTACCATAAAACTACTATCAACTATAGTCAGAGAGGCAAAGAACCTCTAGCTATCAACGCAGGGGAAAAACCTAACTTCATATGAATAAAAGACCAAAATATTACCAATGGAAGAGGAGTCAAACATCAAAAATTACAAAAACCCCGACCATGAAGTAAAAGCATTGTCGTTTAACACTCCTATAACCCTAACTGCCATAGCTAGGGTTTGCAGAGCCATCTCTCTCCGCTCATAGGATCAAGGCTTGGTCGTTATCTTTTACTCAATAATATTGAAATATTAATATATGAAATTCTTAAATAATAATAAAAGATAAGGATATAAGAATATCTAGATGAACAAGAATAATCAAATCAAAGTAAAAAAAATTATTGGTATTATTAAATCTTTTAATTTTCTATTTTTAATATACTATTCATATTTCTTAATTATGATTGTATAAATGTTTTAATTAATAAGTATTTTTAAATAGTTAGATATATTGTTAAATGTGGTTATAATTGTTATTTATGTAATAATATAATAATTCTATTTTTATTTTCCAATGGAAATGTAGATTGAACTATATGAATCTAATTAAGGTTGGTTAGATGGTATGACATTTAAGATTGAGCATCACCTCCACTTAGCATAAACACGGGATGCATGATGTTTATGGCACCATTATCATTTGTATGGCATTAATTGGCATTTGCCAAAAATCTAATAGGCATTCTCCAGCTATGCTAAGTTTCGAGAGTGGTCCGCACAAAGAAAGGTACTTGGAGTACTACAATTTAACAACAGAGGATGGTCTCCTTAGTAAGAGGGGTGGTCTCTAGAAGAATGATGTGAATTGGAGCTCTACCTCTCAGGATAAAGATGATGATGTCCTCCCCCTTCTTGATGCATCGATAAAAGAAGGTATGTGCTACAATTCTCTCATTTCTCTTTCTAGATTTGATGTTTCTTTTATTTTGTGGTTAAGTTTGTCTAAGTTTTGTTTTAGAAAGCCAAACATGTTGTCCTTTTCTATTGTGTAGGTTAAATGATTTGGTTCTTTCCCTATCTCGGCGTTAAAAGAGAAGCTCTTTAACCCTTTCACAACCTATTACAGTCTCAACCTTCACATTTCTCGTTGCCTATCTCATTGCTTTTTGCTCTAATTCTTGTTATCCTTTGCTTCCTTTTTACTAATAACAAAAAATGATGACAAAGTAGTTCTTGTTGAAGTAATGCATGGAAATATAGGTCAACTACACTAGTTTTTTTGTAAGGCTTCACATACAACACCATCATCATCATCACAATAAAATATAACTGCTAAATTATAAATGTGTTGTTGTGGTTCCTCTATGATTCAAACATAAGAATTTTAAACCATTAAGACAAAGGGGCATAACTAGGAGAAAACCAAAATTCGGTAATGCTTGTGAAGCACTAATTCTAAAAGGAACATCCCTTTTGTATCATGTCTAGATAGACAGAAGAGGGGCCATAAATACAAAAGAAAAACACATATTAGTTAATAAAATTGTGTAATGCTTGTGAAACACTAATTCTAAAAGGAACGTCACTTTTGTATCATGTCTAGGTAGAGAGAAGAGGGGGCATACATACAAAAGAAAAACATATTAGTTAATAAACCACAATTCTAGAGGACATATTATTTTTCTCTCTGTTTTTTTATCTTACAAAAATGCAAGAGGGGATTTTCAGTTTCATAATTTCATATTATCAAACAATTTAACAATAAAAATGGAGCAATCCAAGATCAAACATAACCACTGCTATTGTAACACCGAGCATATATCCAAGAGCCCGTAAGGCAGATATAGCAGGAATTTATGACTTAGAAAGAGCCAAGACTCCTTGAGAGAGGGAGAGACTATGCCTTGAGCCTTATGAAAATGGACCATAGACATTCCCTATAAAATTTATAGGATTTGAAATTAGATAGAAGATATAACATCCCATTCTATCAACCACTCAATCATCAAGTCTCACAAAAATACTTAGAATTTAAAGTGGCTCTCTCATTGTGACATTTTCTTGCACTCTAAATACTTTTGTTATTGAAAACCTTTCAATTTATGGCCTCCTCTAGGATTCTAAATTTCTAATAACTTTTATTGATATGAAAGAAAGAAATTTTAACGTCCACGAGGCTAAATATAGCCTATGGGACATATTGTTTCTTCATCTATTTGATGTATTCGACCCTTTTTCTGTGAAGCTTCAAAATAAATGCTCCCAACTTCTCGACAAACCCCTCGCTAAATAGATTATCCCAAGAGCTAGCTGCCAGCATATCTGCTTAACTTTCTCTGTTGTCTTTGAAGGCCTCACATTCTAAAATGAAATGTTTTTTTGTTTCCACTTTTCTGGAAGAACAAAAAATGCATACTCTTTCCTCCCACGCTTCTTTTGGCCTTTTCCAGCGCCCTGTTTCACAACGGAGTTAATGAAAATTAGTCCTTAACTGAGCAACAAGAATTTTGGCTTTCCAAGAGATATTGACCTCTATGTATTCTTTTGGTTGATGACTGTAAGTGGGATTAAACACTTCAATATAATAATTTTTATTTCTTCCTAGCTGCTTATCCAAAGTACGCTTGTGGAACTTTTCCATAACAAAAGCTTTTATCTCTTCGCTGTTTATGGGACACACATTCAAACAAATACCCCATTTACTAAACCATTTGTTATTTTGCTGCATCCAAGTTTTTTTCTTCTTGCACAATCTATCATTAAAGACAACCTTAGGCCATCTACCCTCTTCCATTTGCTCAATTTTTTTTAAATACCTTATGACTCGCACCATAGCAATTGCTTCAATAGGATTAGTCTCTGTTTCACTTAACAAGATATCATAAGGAACTGCACTTTTAATCTTAAATTTGTTTGTAATCAAACGCTTCTGAATTTTCTCAATTTGTCTCCACTGCATGTCGGATGTACTGTTGGCCCATAGTTCACAACCATAGAGAATCACCAGAATCACTAGAAGCCCAAAAAGAGTTTGAGTAGTTTTCCAATCCCACAACTCTGCCTTTCCACACCTATTTTGAAAAACGTAAAATGCTTTCTAACCCCCTAAAGTTCTTTTCTTTCTACAACCATTCCAGCTTAGATTTTTGTTGAAGTCAATTCTAAGTATTTGTAATCCTCAACTTCTTCCAGAATGTTGCCTTCAAAGTAGAACTTATGCTAATTATGTTTTCTTTTCTTAGAGAAGACCACTACTTTCGTTTTGTTGATATAGACTTGCATCCCCACACTTCTACAAAAATGCTCAAGGAATAGTAAAATCTCTTGCAAACCAAGAGCCAATTTAACAATCAGAATAAAGTCATCTGCTTACAAAAGAAGCCTTATAACAAAGTTGCCCAAATAGATACCATCACTCCCTTGCGAATTTAATCACTCCTCAAGCTTGTCGATATATAAATAAAAGAAGGTAGGAGACAATGTACAACCTTGCTTGACCCCGATATTGCTTCTAAAACTTTCAAAGATGCCTGTTGAAGTTCTGATTTTAACTTTCACCTCTTCATACAACCTATGCACCACTACACTCAAATGTTTAGGAACCCCAAGTTCCTCCATTCTGTGTCAAAGCTTATCCCTAGGAACCGAGTCAAATGTTTTTCTGAAATCAACAAAACAACAAAAGGCTTTTTCCTTTTTCTCCCAAACTTTTTCAATGATGTGCCTTAAAGTTATACGATGATCAACTGTGGAATGTTTAGGTCTAAATCCTGCTTGTCCTTTAGCACTTATCTCTTTCCTCTCCCACTTGCTAATTTTATTTTCTAGCATGCTTCCAAATAACTTTGCAAACAAAAAGTTCATCATGATGATGTTATAATTGGATAGATTATTGACGTCACCACTCTTAAAAAGATAAAAGTATGACTTATAGGTATTAGAGCATAGAGTGACCCAAAGGGTGGAAGCAATCTATAACACTAAGGTTAATGGTTTTATATCGGCACTACCGGCTTGCTCGGAAAAGAGGGCTATTCTTTCAAATCAATAAGCACCATGAAATAAAATAAAAGATAATAGAAACGGACGAGACAAAGTCATTGTTTGTGCGGTTCTCCATCTATAGCTGGTTCATGCTGCGTTCTCTGCCGGATTTTATACTCCACAAGAGGATCGAAGAGGTCGTCATATTATTTCCATGCGTAAGACCATTTAGCCCCAGGATTCGTTCAAGTACACATACACACAACAGCCTTCAAGAATTGAATGAAGAGGAGCAGGTGGTGAATGAGCTCCGGTTGGGTTGTTTGCATTGCCTCATGACATTATCAGGTCAGCCAATTTTCTCTCTTTTACTCTCATTGATTATATGTTTAAGCTCTCTGGTAACAATTATACTAAAGAACTCTGCTTTCTGGACAGATACCATAACCTTGCAGTTATCTCTTCAGGCTGGTGTTCTTGCAAAGTGCTTGTGCCCGTTGTCCCATGGAAGAAATTTGGCAAACTTCGTTCGCATTAAAAACAATGAACTGTCTTCAAAATGGAAGACTGGATTACAACTTTCTAGCCAAGGAGCTTCCAAATCCAGGCATCTGAGATTGCTCAGATCTGTTGTAACCAAGGTGGTTGAGACAATTGCTCCAGTAGACAATGCCGTTCCTATATTGCAAGAAAAGGATGTAAGTACAGACAGCGGAATAGAGGGTGGATTAGATAGGTTCTCTGTCGATGATATGGAAGAAATGCCTTCCAAGGAAGATGAAAGGAGATTGAGGATCAGTAATGCCAATAAAGGAAAAGTACCCTGGAACAGAGGCAGAAAACACAGCCCAGGTAAACTCCCTCACAGAGTATCATATTTACAGGATATGCATGTTTGTTGGAGTCGTTATACCCCAAGGAATTAGCTCAACTTCAACTCTTGCTCACCGAATTTTTGGGCAGTCTGCTGGTTCGATGTCAAGTGTGTGGTTCAAATTCCATTGGGTTAGGTGCATCCTAAAATTTACGAGGATGCTATCCCTAATGTGGAAAACATCCCTTGGGTTTCAGGGGAAGTTTTTTGAAAAAAATAAGTAATTTTGTATATCTTATGATTATGATTATGCCATGAGGGGGTTTTGCTTTTCTGAGTAAGACTGGAAGTAGAGTAAAGTACATAGTCCTATTTTCAGGCTTGCATTGCGAGCAACAGCGGTCTCTGTGATATAGAGATAGCTAAGACTTTATAATGTCTGATATACAGAGGATTGACATGTCTAGAAACTAGAAAATCATATTACTGTTATAATTGGGTCCCATGTACTGACACGGTGATTTATATACATAAAGTGAATAAAAGGAAATTAGAAGATGAACTGACACCACAGTAATTCAAAAGAGCACTCATCTGCTTAACAAATTTGCTGCTGTGCCTGGTATTTTGAAAAGGTTTGAATCAGATGCCCAGATGGTTTCTGTTTTGTTCACACGGGGGTTTAGATTAATCTTATTTTATAAGTCATGACTTAGCCGGAGGAGCACTAAAGAGGTTTCATTATGGTTTAAGGTCTAAGGGAGTATGTTTGATTTCTCTAGTTAGACAATACTGAGTATTTGTTATCAGAAAGTTATATCGTCACTTTTCTGGATATAGTCAATATGTTATTCCATTAAGTTTATGTCATATGCTATTGCACAATATTAATGGTTGTTATAATGCAGAAACTCTTGCACTGATACGTGAGAGGACCAAACAGGCAATGCAGGACCCCAAGGTGATGTCATGTAAGAAATGAAATTTATTTTAGAGACCAATGTATTAAAGTATCCCCACTTTAATCATTAATGTCCATAGAATTATGTTGTTTTGTCAATTTCAATGTAGGGAATCTGCTCTTTTAACTTGGTGTTATCTGGACTTGCAGGTTAGAAGAAAACTTTTGAACTTTGGTCATCCTCAGAGGTAAACTGGTTGTTTAATTTTGGTAGCATATAATTTGTTGCTTCCACTCGATGTTTCAAATTGTCTTCTAAAGCACATTTCTTGTTGAAATCAATGCCCTATCAGATAATACATGGTTACACAAGGTGCATCATACATCCTAATATAATGATTCCATTTTGATTGGGAAATTCCTCGGTCTCTGGGCTTTTGGATTCCTGCATTACTTTGTTTTGCCCCTTAAGGTCCAGTTTGAGTTTTTTGCTCTTGACCTTCTGATCTCGTCTTTTTCTGGCCATCCAGATTCCCTTGGGGAGAAAGGTTCCTTTTTGGGGATTCCTTCACTTCCTTTTCAAAGATCTGCTTCTTCGACTTTATAGGACACACCTACTTGAAATGACCATACCATTGCCAAAAATTGCACTTAAAAGGAGTATTTTCGTAATGGATATTTTGTTCCTAGCTTTAGAGTTACTTTGTTCGGTAATGGTTTTCTCCGATGCACGTTTACACAGATTCTGGCATAGATCGTCCAACTTTCATTGTCTTGTTAGTTTTGCCATTTTCACATAGGGACCAAGAGAATCTCTTAAAGCCTTGGAAAAATACTCATTTGCATTGCCAGGAATCAGTGGTTGTGCAGCAGAATTTGATATTTTTGGAAATAATTATTAATTGCCTTAACCTTTCAAATCATTATCACTACCATAGCAGCAATGGAAATGATAATAATTTTTTCCGTTGGATCAAAATCCACGCCCAAAACTCCATCAACAGGGGAGTTCTGCTCATGAGTCATTGTCCAGACTCCACATTCAAAAATAACATTTCTTTCCTCTGTCGAGGGAAGACAATCGAATCAGGAAATAGCGTCTCCCTAACAGAGATAGCTCATAAGCCCCTTCCAATTTTCAGTGGTTGCTAATCCAGCCTGTCAAGGTCTATTCTGAGGGTCAGAGGCCAATAAATCTGCAGATTATACCCTATGCCCTAACCATTGCAATATCTATA
Organism: Pinus taeda; assembly: GCA_000404065.3. NCBI lineage: Eukaryota > Viridiplantae > Streptophyta > Pinopsida > Pinales > Pinaceae > Pinus > Pinus taeda. The sequence continues at coordinate 18,948 of APFE031484949.1, read as the reverse complement.
GCTACGTCTGATGGATTAATTGTGATGCTTCGATTTGGATTGCTCTTCTCCCAACGCCAATTTTTTGTAGGGCATGGTAAAAATTGGTTTCTAAGGCCCTCCTGCTGAATTATTAGAATCTCATCCATTAAAGGTCGATTGCCAGGATTTATCAGAAGCATTTATCTGTAAGGGATTCGGTTTGTTGGTGGTGGTGGGGTTGGGGGAGGCTAGGGGGAAGCGAGGGGCGTTGGGGCTATACTACCCCAGTGTCTCCCCTTTCACTCCACTAATTGGCCGCCATCAAAGGTCAGAGGAAGGTTGACTTGTAACCCTAAATCCTAGCTCATCCATTTATCCTTGAAATGATCGAGTATCATGTTTTATTTTGCACTCAAGGCTTAAGATCATTTTCCTTAAAGTAATAACAGAGTATGCCTTTTAGCTATTTTTTAGCAAGGCCTTCTTGGTTTTCCTTCAAGCTCCTGCATCTTGCTTATTATATCCTGTTAAACATTTTTCTTAATTTATCATTGAAAATTCTTTCTTGCAGTGAGGATACAAGGATAAAGATTGGAATAGCAATGAGAAAGGTCTTTAAAGAACGTCGCAAGAGGAAGAAATGGCAAGAAACAGGTTTGTTTGAGTGGGAAGAGAGTATTGCAGAAGCTGCTAGATTAGGTGCTGATGGTGAGGACGAACTACAATGGGATGCTTATGGAGTCTTACAAGAAAAGGTGGATCGAAACTGGTTGCAGCCTGTTGAAATGGAGAAGGCAATGAACGAGCAGAAGCGTAAAGACAAGAGGGCCCCCAAATCAGTTGAGCAGTAGAAGAAGATATCAGAGGCAGTCAAGAGCCAAATGGGCAGTGCATCACCGAATTCTTAAGAGGCAAGTTCACTTGTCTCTTTTTTGAATGAAAGGATTCCCCACTGTGCATGCTATAGCAACAATTACCAAATTCTTGCAATGTTTTCAGTGCTTTCTATTCTTTCTCTATGTACTTCCAGGATCTCCAGCAGAGTGTGTGCTCTGGAATGAAAAAGATATATGGAAGCAGGTCATAATGGTATGTCATATGAGTTGTCAGGAGACGAACTGTAAATGAAAACAGATCATCATTATCTGTCAGAAGAGTTGTCTCACATGTCTGTTTGACTATTTTTTCAATCACACAATCTCCAGTTATGCTAATGTTTGTATCTTCATAAGAACGTGTTTGGTATTGTTGCAAGACTAGACCAGCTAGAATCTCCAAACTTCAAACTTCATGTGTGCAAGGCTGTTTTCTAGGGCATTCTGTTATCATTTCGGACTTTTTGTAAACAACTAAAGACATGCTCGTAGTTTAAGTGAATTTGTAAACAACGAGTTGATAATGATCAATAGTTGTTTTGCATGAGGAAACAACTTGAGGTCACCTTCAGACATAATGGAAAAATGGTCCATTATTCATTATTCCTCTATTTTGTGTTGAGCAAAAGTTTCATGCAAATATTAGAGGTCTAGCTATGTCAAAATGTCCAACAAAGGCATCCATGATTTGCTGGAACTTCGAAGTGACTAGCAGATTTTGTGCGAGATGGTGAAACCATCTACGAGCTTCATCTGTGAGTGAACCAGGGAAAAGATTCAATATAATGTTGTTTTTAGGCATCCACACACAACAAGTATCACAAAAGCGTCAACATGGCAACAACGTCTTGGCTAGGGCACTCGAGGTAAACTCTAAGGCAAGAGGGTCATTTGAACATGGGTAGACATTGGGATTTTGAGATAGTTTGTGGATGAGATGCAGAATGGTGGAAATGAAGATGTGGCACATCGATTATGAAAGAAGGTCCAAGATTAACATAAGGCTGAAGAGGGACACCCTAAGGGATGAAACATCTAGATTAATGTAAGGAGATGGTTGAGAGAAAGAATATGGATATGAATATGGAAATGGTCAAGGATACCGTTGTTGAGGATATGGAGGATATGCAAAATATGGAGAGTATAAGGAGGCAAATGAGGTGAGGGACCTAGATAACAAGTTTTGAAATTGAGTAAAAGAGCTTGGCTAGACATCGTTCCTGCATGTGTTTGATTGTGAATTTGATGTGGACAAAAATGAAGACAATATGTGTGAAATGGCCATTTTAGATTGAAGAACAGTACCACGAGGGACAAAAACATGGTTGAGAAACCGATCATTGAGTGGAATAGGGAGGTTGAGATACCATCCCAAGCTAAATTAGGGGTGGTTGATGAGCTATCCTGTGAGAACCATGGGAAATTGAGACATGTGTCCCAAGATAAATGAGGGGCAATTGACAAACTATCTCATGCGAAGTGAAGGGAGTTTGAGAAACCATCCCACATGCGAAGCCATGAAAGGTAAAAGCACATGAGAATGTAGGCTTGGGTATGGCAACAAGCTAATTGTTGTTGCAAATGTATCCTAAACACTATATGTGGTGTGTTTTTATGAGATACAAAATGAGTGGGTTGTTCATTAGATCAAGGTTTTGAAAAGTGAATTAAATGATGTATAATTAGGAAAAACATTGAGATTGAAAAGTGAATGAAATGATGTTTAGTTAGGGGGGACATCAAGATTACTTTGACTAATTATAGGTTGATTTTTAGATTGGTTTGTTTGGAAGGGTGATGGTTGTACATATGGTCAGTTGAGTGAAAATGAAGTGTAGTTAGGAGGAACATCAAAATTACTTTAACTAACTATAACTTGAATTTTAGATTGGTTTGTTTGGAAGGTGATGGCTATACATATGCTCAGTTGAGTGAAGTAGGAACGAGCAAAGGTGATTCTTTGAAGCGTGGTAACATCGATTTCAAAGAAACGTGAAGGGGATAAAAACAAATGAAGAATAAGTGATATACATCGATGAAATGAGATCCTCGAGGCCAACTTTGGGTACGAGGATTAAGGAAGAGTGGAAAGAAAATATGTATGGTTGAAATCCTATTTTTTTAACCTAAACAAACCCCAAGGGTCACCATCATCATAATTTGACACATCAATATTAGGTTGGGTTTGGCTTCCATCATAACAAGGTTTTTAATATCAAATTAAGAAAATGAAACATGAGGGTTACCAGTGTTGCATGTGAGTGAATATTCAAGTTCAAAACTATTCAACCTTCATAAAATACGATAATGAGGGTTCAAGATAACCATAAAAGGAGGAAACACAACCCTAGCAAAGAAGAGAACAAGATAAAGGTCCTCATGATCTAGGCCAAAGTGAAGCAAATAAAGTCAACCCATTGTGATTGCCAAAGAATATGTAGATGAAGGGATGAAACGATCAAGATATGCCCACAAGAGTTGTCCAAACTAATTACAATTAAGGAAACCAAAAATGCAAAAGGAAACTGGCCCAATGGGGTGCCAACTTGGGGCTTAAGAAGAGAGTATTATGAGATTGCTATGGGTTCTCAACATATTTGCAAAAAAACAATTTGCAATGAAATGAAGTAGATTTAAGCAAACTAAACTAGCATTGCCATGTCAATTCAATATATTTAACCTAAAACCAAAACATGCATCATATTCCATTCCATTTTGTATATCGAGTAGATACACTCATGATTGTGTCAAAGTATTAAGCCCTTAATTTTTGTAGTGAATGGCAACAATCATATGTTTTGAGGGAATGTTACTCAATTGAAGAGAATGAATATTACAAAGGTTTGGGGAAAGCTAATGGTTTATGCAAAATATTTGTAGAAAGTAACCCATAAACAATGTCTATTTATTTGATGGAATGTCTCAAATGATATGTGTTAGGTCACTTGTGCAAGCTCAACCAAAACAAAAATACATAAAAATTTTAAACACATTCATTTGTAGGGGGAATAAACTATAGGAGAAGCTCCATGGATGAAAGATTTGAAATTTTTTAATTCAAACATTAGATGAAGTGTATGATCATAGTACCAAATTTGTATCATCCAATTGGCCTTAATGGGAGTGAAATGCTCTTTTTTTAATACACTAAAAATTAGGCTCTACAACATTCTACAATGATTCATGTAATGCTTTAAAAAATTATCCTTTGTAACAGATAACATTGGTGAGGTAATGTAGACCTTGTAGGTTGGCATGATTCTCTGTGGCCAACCTCGAAATTAGGCTTAATACCAGTAAGAGGGTTATAATTGTACATTGGACATGAAAGAAGCTATAAATGATGTGAAAGACTCAATTAAATCCTAATTGAGGGCACCATAAGGAGAAAAAGGGTTAGGATAGGAGCTACGAAGCAAAAGAAAGAGAAAATGATGCCTAAATTAAGCTAAACTCCTTGAAAATGTTTTCTAATGTATATGTATGTGTATTAGGTACACCATGTGTATATGATAATCCTTGGGTCTATAGTAATAGGATAACAATGTCCTCGTTTTGTAGTTATACGAGTCTTTAGAGAAATGTCCACTTATCAACTACATCTCCTTGACTTGGAGAGTGATTTCCCAAATGTTCTCTAACCCAACTTTTCACCATAAGAGATTGTTTAAGGCTTCATTTACCATAACATAAAGAATTTGAGCTAGAGGGAAATATTGTAATCGAATGAAGGAGTCCTAACCCTTCAATTTTGAAGTCAATATGGTGAAACAAGTCGATAAATTAGCAAGGATAGGTTCTACTTCCTTGTGAAAAAAGGTCTCAAAACCATGGCCAAAATAAACGGCCATTCTAGAAGATTTTAAAGTCTATTTTGAGCAAAAAAGTATCTTGGTCGATAGCTCTAGCTCACTCTATCCCTTCCCAATATCCCATAAATTAATGATGTTGTGCATAACATATCTACATTTATTTAACCAGTGTCCCCAAGTTGAATAAGTTATGAAATGATTTTTTAACATGTATAACCAAGGCTTTGTCTACAATCTTTTTCTTTCCTAGGAAAAAAATTGTAACTTTATTTATGGAAATAAACAAAATTACATTTTGTAAATGCACAAGTAGAGTGTGTAGTTGAACAAGATCTTCCCAAATCCAAGAAGAGGCTACAAAGAAATCCAAGTCTCCCACATAAGACATACCTATAAACAACATAACCTTAGAGGCTTGAACAAAAAAACCCAAAACAAGGGCTGAGATATATCTCAGAGCTTTCAACAATGTAAACTTTGAAACAGGAACTATAAACTCAAGACAGGAACTCTCGCAAAAAAACCTCAAAAAAACATAAAAAACGATGTTAAAAACAAAAAGTGTGTATACTGGAGCGATGATTTTTTTAGGGTCAATTTTGAACATGTTTTAAAAATGCAGTGAAAATGAATTTTTTGTGCAAAAATTGTGCAAAAAACACCTTGAAAACGAAAAGTGTTGATACTGGAATGATGATTTTTTTTTAGGGTCAATTTTCAACATTTTAAAAAAATGCCAATAAAACCGAATTTTTATGTACAAAAAAACAGTTGTTTTTGAGGAAAAAACACACTAATGTTTTTGATAAAATAACATTTTTCTTTCTTAAGTATAATTTCAACATGTTTTAGTAATGACGATAAAGATAAAATAATGAGATCTGAAATACATTAAAATTTTATTAGTTTTCACCCATGTTGTTAAACATATAATAACATCACACTAAAGATCGCTAAAATTCTAAGTGTTTTCAACCATAACATTAAAGATACAAAAAAATGGAAATTTTTCAACCATAAAAATAAAAAACCATGACATTATAAACAAATTACATGACTAAATTAATCAAAATGTCATTATTTGTAGATTGAATGAAACATACATTATATCTCTAATTTATTGTTGCATTGTAGGTATTCTAAACAATAAAAATCATCATAATTAAAACATATAATCCAACAACATAAAAATGACTCATAACTTCTGATTTAACACCATAAGTAAATCAAAATTTTTATTTCAAGATACGATACAAACATCAGTTATATAAACTATCTTAGACAATTATTGAAAATCACTCATATTTTCTTGCGCATCATCAGAATTCACATATTCAGATGAATGATTGGATGCAGATGAAGATGTTCCATATTCATCTCTTTCATCAACTAGTGCTCCATCTGAGTTCATATTCATGCCCACCATTTCAGGTTTCAAAATTCTTCTAGATTTATGATTGGTTTCAGCAGACTCCCATCTCAACACTGTTCCTTCTGGTAACAACTTTTTCAAAATCTCTATTGTCTTGAAGCGAAAATTTCTTCTTTTTATTAAATTGAAGTCATAAACAAGTATGTCAACATCCTCCAATTTTAAAAGGTCTGTGCGGCAACGATTTATATTTGTACCATTTATTTTTTTTTTTTTTTCCGCCAATTTTTTTATCAGCTACCATCTCTGGCTTATACACACCATTGAATGGGTGTGTATTTGTGGCATACCAATGTATTTCAAGACCTGTAACATCTTCATTTTCTGTAAATACCTTTATAACCTTAGCAACCCATAATGGATAACCATTGGGATCTCCATCTGCTAGCACTGCGATCATGCAACCCTCCTTAATATCCTGTACTGAACTTTTGTAAAGGTCTTTCATGGCTTCATGTTGTGCATGAGATCTTCTAGGAGCAATAAATATCTTTATTTCCTTCGTCTGTGAAGAATTAATAATACCTTGAGATTGTTGTTGTTCAACAATTTTTTTTTTTTTCCTCATGTTCATTTGACACATTTTGTGGCCAAATAAATGGATTTTTCAAAGGTATATTTTCATTTGTTGTTCTTGAAATGATATCACTTTAATTATTGAAAAATGACTCCTACCAAACTGAATCAACAATGTCAAAGTACTCATATGTATATCTGATACATTTTTTAATTTCTTCTAGACAATTAGAATAATTTATATTTGTATTTTGTCTGTGTGCATTATGAACTTCAACAATTGATTTTAATAACAATATATTTGATGAAAATATTGGATGATCTGGAATGAACTTCAAAAATTCCAAACCTAATGACAGTGCTCATTCTGCAGTAGTTGAATACTTTTTGCCCCATGAAGCTAATGTCATTAAGTTGTTCAATGCATTTCTCCTCACCATGCAATCCCAAAATAGACTTTCGCATGTCAACAATTTCTTTCAACACATCAAAAGTAAGCTCTGACATGTATGATTTCTTAATACATTCAATTAATGATGGCAAGCTCCCAACTTTCTTCTTCCTCAATGTGACTGAAAAACAACTGAACATCTAATCAATATAGTCATGAGTGTGCCCAACAAGAAGGAAACCAAGCTTTACCTTCTGAAAAGTTCCCAGTTCAACAAGAATGTTTAGATATCCAAACACAATCTGATTTTTGTTTTCACGACAAGTGTTGTCCAATTGTAGATACAAAATTTCAGGAAGATTACCAGACCAATGAGAAAGCACGTTATGAATTATGGTTATTTTCATATTTGCATCATTATGAATATTTGAAGCTGTGAAGTATAGCCTTGGCAACATTTTCCCATTGAAGACCATACAACCGACCAAATGATGTTGAATAAAATTTTTCTCTTGTAAATTTTTGGGTGTGCGAACAAAATGTGGTAAAAGTGTTTTCTTCTGGTCCATACCATCAATTATCAAAGCCAAATATTTATTCCGATTATCATAACACTTCTTTCGACGCTTGTACAACCTTTTCTTTTCACTTGTTTGTTGTTCGCAATGCTACTGAAGTTCTTTGACAATGGAATCTACACAACATAAAAGAAAGTCATTGAGAAATATGATTTCATAGTTGATAACTATACAATTTTAAAAGTTGAAATTATGAATGCTTATCTCTTTCTCACCCTTCACATTTATCCCTTTTTTTATTTAAGAGAAGCACATGCATTGCAAACCCCATCCTTGTCTTCTTAGGAATACATACATTGTTGAATTCTTTACTCCATACCTTCACAAAATATTGATATGTAATAAATCGACCATGTCCCTCAGCACCTTCTGCATGTTCTTTGTATAAGTTGTAGATTTCTCGTCTTGAAAAATTATCTGAAATATGTATTGTCTCTCTACTTGCAATACACTCTCCATGCTTTAAAAACAAATATTTCATCCATGACATTGCAGTATTTGATAATGGCCCAAACTGTCGTTTATGACGTACTTCTGAATAAAATGTGGGATCATTTTCCAAATTTTCTTAGATTCTTGAGAGACGAAAATTATCCATCTAATAAAACATTTTGAAAGCATTTCTACATATAAATAAAGACCCAATGTGATAATCATAACCTGACAATGTAGATTGTATGCACCCAACTAAATATGAATTTTGCATGCTTTAATTCATCGACAAATATCTTTTCTTTTTCTCTAATGGAAACTTGAAATCCATATGTTTCAAGCAATCTTTTTGACAACATTCACTTGAAATGAAAGCGCTGATAGAATTTTTTCTCGTCAGATATTCTGCTCTACCCCTTGTATAACTAGAACATTTTGGATTGATATGAAAAGGTCTACTCATACTCCTCGATACAATATTTCCTAGCAACATCTCCATCGTTGGATCATCATTTATATAAGCATTTTCATCATCATTATGAGGAATGTTATCCTCACTATGATCATCTGTGCTTTTGAAAAACTGACTTGGAGGATATTCTTCATCTTCACCTTCTATAGTGCTACTGTCATAGTCCTTAGAATTAGGACTAAATGGAAAATTTGACTCGATGTTTATTGGATATTCTTCCTCATGTGCATTATCAGTGTTGCTCCCATAGTCCATAGGATTAGGATTACACAAAAATGTGATTGTTTACTTACTAAAAATTCTACATCATGTCCTTTGTCACTATTACTCTCATAGTCGTTAGGATTAAGACTAAGTGTTTCATCCTGTCTTTCGTCACTACTGCTCTCATAGTCCTTAGGATTAGGACTAAGTGTAAACTGCGACTCTTTATTTATTTGAAAATCTTCATCATGTTCTTCATCACTGTTGCTCTCATAGTCCACAAGATTAGGACTAAGTGGATACCGTGACACTCTATTCATTTGAAATTCTTCATCACTGTTGCTTTCATAGTCCATAGGATTAGGACTAAGTGGACACTGTGACACTCTATTCATTTGAAATTCTTCATCATGCTCTTCATCACTGCTGCTCTCATAGTCCATAGGATTAGGACTAAGTGGACACCGTGACACTTACATTCTTTTGAAATTCTTCATCATGTTCTTTATCACTGCTGCTTTCATAGTCCATAGGATTTGGACTAAGTGGACACCGTGACACTATTCAATTGAAATTCTTCATCATGCTCTTCATCACTGCTGCGCTCATAGTCCATAGGATTAGGATTAAGTGGACACTGTGACACTCCATTCTTTTGAAATTCTTCATCATGCTCTTTATCACTGTTGTTCTCATATTCCATAGGATTAGGGCTAAGTGGACACTGTGACACTACATTCTTTTGAATGTCTTCATCATGTTTTTCATCATTGTTGCTCTCATAGTCCATAGGATTATGACTAAGTGGACACCGTGACACTATTCTTTTGAAATTCGTTATCATGCTCTTCATCACTGCTACTCTCATAGTCCATAGGATTATGATTAAGTGGACATCGTGACACTCAATTCTTTTGAAATTTTTCATCATGCTCTTCGTCATTGTTACTCTCATAATCCATAGGATTAGGATTAAGTGGAAACCGACTCTTTATTTATTTGAAATTCTTCATTCCGTCTTTCATTAGTGTTGTTTTCATAGTCCTTATGATTAGGATTAAGTGGAAGAATTGACTCTCTATTCATAGTGGAAGAATTTTGGCTATATTCATCAATATAAATAGAGTTGTTACACGACGAAGATGTTGATACTTCACAAAAAGAAAATTCACTATCAAAAGAATCCATGATTTTCAAGTAAAAGAAGTTGAATGATGCAAATGCAGACTCTCTTAATGATAATATATAGCTTAAAGAATAAAAAAATTTCTCTAAAATTTTTCACCAAAATTTTTCCCTCCAAAAATTTCGTTTCATGTAGTTCCTCCATTATTTTCTTCTAGAATTTATTGAAAAATTTTAACTCAAATTTTCTTATGAAATAAATCTTTTAAATTAAAATTGTAAACTAAATATTTTACCTAAATTAATTTATTACTTAAACTACATAATATTTACTAGATAATTGAATGTATTTTTTTTTTTTATTATACCTTCCAAAGCAAATTAATCTTGCATTCACCATGTTGTAAAACAATTCTGTAATGTTCGTTTTATAATAGTTTCTTATATCGCCATAAAAAAATTTATAGGTTAAAATTTATAAAAACAAATTAATCCCACATTAACCGTACGATAAAACAATTCCTTAATTTCCCTTATATAATAAATTTCATTATCACTATTCTTCACATCACATCAAGTTTTTTCGAGGTTCGTTAAAAGACTTGAAGCGAATTTGTGGAGCAGCTACCTTTTTATCAACAACATATTCAATGGAGGATTATTGCATTTGAAAGGTTGGTTAATTTTTCTATTGTGCAAATTTTAAAATTAAATAAGTTTAATGAATTTTTATTTTTATTTTTAAATTAAAATTTTTTGTGGGACAAATTTACCCACTACCTCTACAGTGGG
>APFE031484945.1:0-15061 GCA_000404065.3 Pinus taeda | reverse complement strand
ATATCCCCTCAAATAAATGCAATGCCCTACCATAATGGTATTTGAGAATAAAACTATAACAATTAGATTATATCAAAGTTGGTAAGCAATTCAAGTGCTTGCTTTAGTATTGGGGTTATGTCACAGGTATCTTGTTAGAAAGTTCTTGGAACTTTATGTTTTATGGAATTATTGGGGATTCATGTTGCGATTGGCCAACCTCCTAGCCAATTCGACCATTCGACCCTCAACCTTTAGTGAAATATTAGAAACCCTTTTATTTCTAATGTTACACACACACACACATAACATTGGAAATATAAGGGTTTCTAATATTTCACTGGAGGACGGGGGTCGAATGGTTGAATTGGCTGAGAGGATGGCGAGTTGCAACATGAATCCTCAATAATTCCATACAACAGAAAGTTCCAAGAACTTTCTAACAAGATACCTGCTACATAACCCCAATACTGAAGCAAGCACTTGAATTGCTTACCAACTTTGGTATAATATAATTGTTATAGTTTTCTTCTCAAATACCATTCTGGTAAGGTATTGCATATATTTGAGGGGACATGAATTTGACATATTGAAGATTTGATGTTACTTTGTATTGCATATGACTTTAAAGTTAAGCTATCTTACAATAAGATAATTTAATTTCCAGGGAACAAAAAATGAAATTAACTCAAATAACTATTTTTCCTGAAAACACTAGAGAAATTCTCTAAGGGGTTTTCGTGTCTATTGCTTTCTTTCTAGAGTCGAACATCCGAATTTTAGGATTAGTGCCTTCCACACTAGCCAATTTCCCCTATCTGCATTCCTTTGTACCTCTATGTGCAAATACACCAAAGGAATAAAAGACTTGGAAAGATAATGACTATCAGAGATTGGAGGGATTGACATATCAAAGTTTTTCTAAATGTGTTTCAAACAGAAATATCCATTATGCATTAACTCATTCGGTTTGCAAATGGTGCCTAAACAAAGTTTGGACATTTTCAACACATTTTCAATGGCTTGGCCTACTAAATATATAAAATGTACATTTTTTTTTTTGTTTACAAACTTATTCGTTTGTAAATAATAAAATTTTATTTGTAAATATTAGTTTTATTTGTTTTGTTTTAATTTCCAACTATGAGTATTCGGAAGGACCCACCTGCCACATCATTACTCCCGCTCTAGGCTGGCTAGTTATTTAACAATTTAAAGTTATAGATGTCATGCTTTTCTACAAGTCATTGCATATGAACTATTTCAGTATTGTGACATGAATCTTTTTGTTCTATTGAATATATTTTATTATGAGTTGTAGTTATTTATAGTTAAGTGTCTAGTAACTACTTATTAGGCAGTTAGTTGGCCATAATTGTTTTAACAAGGATTAGATGTCATGAACTATTTCCTTGGTTTAGTTCCTTCATTTTATTTCAATTCCTACATGCTTATTTTCCCATCCTTTTAGCTTACTCTTGATTGAGAAGAGGACTTATCCTTCCTTCAATCAAGATAGGTCTCGTATACCAAAAAAATGGCTATTGATTCAGTTGTTCGTCGCCTTTGAAACTCCCTTTTCTTCCCCCATGCCAGAATGAAATGTAGACAACAACTTCTATATGCTTCTTCATTCATTCTCATTTCTTGACATATCAAAGAGTCGATGTTACTTTTCATTGAATATGAATTTAAATTTAAGCTATGTTATAATAAGCTAATTTAACTTCAATCAAGATAGATCTAGTATATCAAAAAAATGGCTACTATTTCATTTGTTCGTTGCCTTTGAAACCCCCTTTTCTCCCTCCCATGCTAGAATGAAGTGTAGACAACAACTTCTATATGCTTCTCCATTCATTCTCATTCCTTGACATATCTAAGAGTTGATGTTACTTTGCATTGCATATGACTTTAAATTTAAGCCATGTTACAATAAGTTAATTCAATTTCGAGAGAACAAAAAATGAAATTAACTTGAATAACTATCATTCCTGAAAACACTAGAGCAATTGTCTAAGGAGTTTTCACCCCTATTGATTTCTTTCTAGAGTCAAATATCTGAATTTTAGGATTAGTGCCTTCCACATTATTAGATCCCCCCTATCCACGTTCCTTTGTACCTCTATGTGAAAATACACCGAAGAAATAAAAGACTTGGAAAGATAATGATTATCGGAGATCGGAGATCAGAGGGATTGGCATATCAAAGTTTTTCTAAATGTGTTTCAAAAGGAAATCTCCAAGATGCATCAACTCATTTGGTTTGAAAATAGTGTCTAAACAAAGTTTGGACATTTTCAATACATTTTCAGTGGCTTGGCCTACTAAATGTATAAAATGTACGTTATTATTGTTTTATAGACTTATTCATTTGCAAATAATAAACTTTTATTTGTAAATATTAGTTTTATTTCTTTTATTTTTAATTTCTAATCAATTTGATTAATTTCTAACTATGAGTATTCAAAAGGACCCACCCGCCACATCATTACTCCCGCTTTAGGCTGGCTAGCTATCTAACAATTTAAAGTTATAGATGTCATGTTTTTCTACATGTCATTGCATATGAACTATTTCAGTATTGTGATATGAATCTTTTTGTTCTATTGAATATGTTTAACTAAGAGTTGGATTTATTTATAGTTAAGTTTCTAGTAAATACTTATTAGGAAGTTAGTTGGCCATAAGTGTTTTAACAAGGATTAGATGTTGTGAACTATTTCCCTGGTCTAGTTCCTTCATTTTATTTCAATTCCTACATGCTTCTTTTCCCTTCCTTTTATCTCGCTCTTGATTGAGAAGAGGACTTATCCTTCCTTCAATCAAGATAGGTCTAGTATATAAAAAAATGGCTACTAATTCAGTTGTTCGCTGTCTTTGAAACCCCCTTTTCTTCCCCCATACCAGAAAGAAATGTAGACAACAACTTCTATATGCTTCTCCGTTCATTTTCATTTCTTCCCCTACCACCCTCTTCTTTTGTTCACTTCATCAGTATACTTCTCTCCTCTATGTATATACACCTATGTTACATGTTGCAACTTCCACATTTAGATAATGTTGTGCCTTCTACCTTTAAATACAATATATATGCTCTTTTGTTCTTCCTTTTAGACAAGGTAGTATATTTGCATCCTTTTAAATTGTGTTTTGTGCAATTAAATACAAACAATGGCTTCTTAGAAAGATTGTTTTTTTTTTTTGCTGAGTAAAGGGTATGCTAATTATATTAAAAAACCAAAAAAATATGTACAGGAGGTGAGAACCTCTGAGAGCGAGTGTTCAGCTCTCTGGCAAAGCTAACATCATCTATCTTGATTGTCTGCGTATACAAGCTTACAAAAATACCAGCAGCAAGGATATGTGTTGTGACATAGACTGACCAAGACATACATTAACTGGCATTGACCTGTAACAAAACTGAAACTTATCCCAGACCCCGTGACCCATTACAAAAAACAGTTTTTGTGGCCAGCAGATTCATAATTGCTTCGGGCCACCGGACCAAAATAAGCAAAAAGAAAATACAGCAATCGCCTGATATCAGGCTTACCCAAAATGCCCTTGCCATTAGTTGCCCTGTTTCTTGCGCTCCTCAGCTGCTCACTCCAACTCTCGCTTCTTGCGGTCCTCTGCTGCGTGAACCGGGTCCCGTTCCCAGGTAACTTCCATGCCAGCCGGAATGTCTTCAAGATGCTCGATGCCCGGAGGTAATTTGAGGTACAAAGTGTAATCGAAAGTGTCATCCGACTCTTCAGGCTTTGCCTTACTCGGAGGAGAGGGAAGCTGGTCGATTTGAGCTGCCTTGAGAGCCTCTGGAAGACCTTCTGTACTCACCACAGGTTCTTTCCCCTTGAGACTAGTAATTTCTTGTAAGGCTTCCGCTTGCTCTGCTGAGTATCCATAGGTGCTGTCTTCATCCATCTTGCTCTGAGGTTCCGGACTGTAGGAGCTGTCTTTCATCTTGGAGTTGTTGTCTGAGGAGGGGGGCGTATTTTCCTCCATATCCGCCTGCCAATTTCCCTCCGCCTCATCCTCCTCAGCGAAAATTACTGTAATCATGGCTTTCACAACTGGTTTGTCCCTCTTACGGCGATAATAAAGGGTCGTCGTTTGCACTTCATTATTCAAATTTGCCGCAGAGGAAGCCGAATCTCCCGAGGGAGGCGAAGCACAGGCTAGAGGAGTGATACGCCTCGGGCTTGATTGGCGACTGTCCCTGGTTCTGCTCTGTCTAGAATGACCTCCCCTGCGAGGCCTGCGATACCCACCACGCGGAGCCATACTGATCCCAGAGAAAAACTTAAAGGCCTGGTGCCTTCTGTGTACAGAAAGAGTGTCACAGAGAATGAAACCTTGGTAGTTCCGCGTCCCGACTTCCACCTGCAAATGCACTCTGGTCGATTGCTCACACACAGCGTTAATGAAGCAGGGGAAAGACTCGAGGGTGGGAATTCTGCCCTCAGAGCTTCCCTCTTCCACACCCACCTGAACGACCAACTCTCCAGAGCGACAACCGAACCGCAAACAGAGCCACAAGAATGTTTCCGCCATTACCAAATATCTGGTGTCTTCACCTTGGGAAGACCCCGGCAATGAAGCGCCATTAATGCACGTTAAATTCGTTCGGGCAAAAACCAGCCCGTAGCTCATGGCACCCACCTGGCTGTAGCGTGGCACCATGCCTTCGGCGCGTGGATGTCCTTTCATTATTTAATACATCCCTTAACACCCGCATCCGGGTGATCTTGAACTTTCCTTTGATTGTCATGCCTTACTATTTCCTGAAAAGTGGACCATTCCCTTTCCAAAACATTACGCTGAAGTGATCCTTCGAAATGATCCTTCCCCTTGTCGACACCTAAGTTTTCCAGAAAATCTGCTAGTTTATTCCCTTCGCGCCTTATGTGGTTGAAGGTTATAGCTCTGTTGTCCTGTAGCCACGATTGGAGAAGCTCCAGTCTGGAAACCATTCTCCAGCTCCTGCTTACTTTCTGGGCTTTTGTTCCTTGTTGTATCTTAATCGCCATGTTGATTAGAATTTGGGAATCGCCTTCCACAATTAGAGGAGTGAGTCCTTCCTTTTGAGCAATGTTGATACCTTTCCAGAGTCCTTCAAGTTCAGCCACATTGTTGGTGTTCCAGCCTATGGAGCCAAAGAAGACTTTACACACTTGTCCTTGGTGATTTCTTACTACTCCTCCATAACCTGTGGAACCAGGGTTTCCTTTAGAAGCCCCATCAAAGTTTAGAATGAACGTATTGATGGGTGGAGGGGACCAAGTTAATGAGATGTCCTGCTGTTTGTTGGATTTGCTTGGGAAAACATTGGATCCCTGTAGATGTATTTGCCAATTGTTCCATATTGCTTGCTCTTTGTCGTTGGTTGGGAAGTCTTCCTGAGACCAGCATTTGATAGATAATGTTTCCTGTATATTATTGTTTATTATCTGCCATACCTGCTGCTCATCCATTGATTTATTTTTGAAGATTCTGCGATTCCTCTCTTTCCATATGTTCCACATTACAATTCCGGGGATTATTTGCCAGAGCACGTTCAGAATGTTGCTTTGATAAGGTTTCTGAGGTCAATTGCATAAAGTATTGGTTAAGGCTCCGATCTCTCGGCCTTCCTTTTGGCATCGAAATGAGACTTTCTCCCATATTCTCCTGCTGAAAGGACAGAGATGCATAAGGTGCATAGCAGATTCCTCCTCCATTTTGCAATTGAGACATATTGATGGTCCTTCAAATTTTCTTTTTCGGAGGTTATCCCAGGTGAGGATCCGGTTGTGGGATATGAGCCAGAGGAATGTAGAGATTTTTGGCCAGATCGGGGGACTCCATATTTTCTCCCATAATTTGTCCTTGGTCAGCTGATCTTTGAGGATAATGAGATACGCTTCTTTGGTTGTATAAGTGCCTTTCTCTTCGTAGCCCCACCTCATTTTATCCTGCTCTGCCTCTTTGAGAATCTTTCTCTTGTTGAGCTCTTCTATAAGGGATTGTTGAACCATCTCCGGGCTATCTGGTAAGATTTCTTGTACCTGTTTCCAAGTACGGTGATCTGAATCTTGATTGTCTTGCCAGAACTGATTTACCTTTTCCTGTAACTGAGTTTGATGTTCTGGGATACCTTGAAGTACACTAGCTAGGCATGGAAATTGCTGCCAGGAGTCCGTCCAAAAACGCGCAGTGCTACCATCCTTCACTTCCCAGAAACTATGTTTTTGGATAAGATCTCTATGCATTATCGTTGAATTCCAGATAGTTGAGCCTTTGCTGAGTTCAGTCATTCTTATGCGTTCCCCCAAAGGTAGATTGCTGGCATATTTTGCAGTCCAGAATTTGGCCCATAGCGTTTCCGGATAGGCTAACCATCTCCACCATATTTTTGCTCCCATTATCATATTGCTGTGTTCGGGATCTCTGAGACCTATTCCCCCTACTTTCTTTGGGAGGCATACTTTTTCCCATTTGACTAGTGCCCATTTTCTGTTGAGTCCAGAACTGCCCCACAAAAAGTTGCGTTGCAACTTCTTGATGACTTTTAAAACCCATTTTGGTGCGGCCAATATTGAAAATAAGTACAAAGGCATAGATTGTAATACCGCTTTAATAAGCACAAGTCGACTAGCCATGTTTAGAGAGTGGTGGGTCCAAAGCAGGAGTCGTGATTCCAACCTTTCTAGAAGGGAGGTCCAGGAAGAATGTTTTTGAGCCGATTCTAAGAGAGGGGCGCCGAGGTATTTGGAAGGCAGAGAAGCAATGGAGAAACCAAGGATTCGAGCTATGGACCTCTGGGTAGTCGGGTGAGTGTTAAAAAAGAATATATGGGATTTGACTCTGTTAATACACGCTCCAGAGGCAGCCGAGAAAGTGTTAAGCAGAGAGTTTAGGGAACGGGCTTCTTGGACGGAAGAGTGGCCAAAGATCATGTTGTCATCAACAAATTGCTGGTGAGAAACAGTTGGAGCATCGTGGAGATTAATGCCTTTTAGATTGAGGGATTGAATTGCAGCCTTCAGGCTTCATCCCAGACCTTCCGCCATTATAATAAATAAGAACGGAGACAAAGGATCACCCTGTCTCAGTCCTCTTAAGGGGCAGAATGTTGAGGAAGGAAAACCGTTGATCAAGATAGAAAAAAAAGATGAGGAGACCAGATTCATAATCCATCTAGTCCAAGCATTATCAAAACCGAAAGCCCTTAAAATTTTTTCCATATAATCCCAGCTTATGCTATCAAAGGCTTTAGAGAGATCAATTTTTAGAAGCATACCTGGTTTTTTTGAGAGTTTTAGAGAATGAATGATTTCATGCGTGAGTATGATACCATTAGTGATTTGCCTGCCTTCAACGTATCCAGATTGCTCAGGGGAGATGATTCCTGGGAGGAGCGGTTTTAACCGAAGCGCTACTACCTTGAAGACTATTTTGTAAATGATATTGCATAAGGCAATAGGCCTGAATTTATCTGGTGAGTTGGAATCCTCCGATTTTGGAATTAAAGCAATAAAAGTTGCGTTGAGGCCTGGATACATCCAGCGTAAGCTTCGTGATTCTTCCACTACCTGCCATACTTCCCATTTGATTAAATCCCAAAAGTGATGGAAGAAATTTGATGAGAAGCCATCTGGGCCAGGCGCTTTGCTAGCCTTTAAGGATTTTGCTACCAATTCTACCTCCTGGAGACTAATCGGTTTAAGAAGTAGGGAGTTTTGCTCCTCAGAGACCAGCCGCGGGATGTGCCTTATGATATTATCTATGGCTTCCCCTCTGTTGGTATTAGGCTCTTTACTCATCTCTTTGAAATAGTGTAGGAATTCTTTTTCTATTTCTTCCTGGGTCTCCAGTTTTTCTCCTTGGGCATTAGTAACTTGAGCAATTTGGTTGTGCATTCTCCGTTGCACTGTGGTTTTGTGGAAGAACTTGGTGTTCTTCTCCCCCTCCTTCAACCATCGGATGCAGAATTTTTGTCTCCATAGCACCTCCTCTTGGTGCTCTCTTTCCAAAAGTTTTCCTTCCATTTCTTGTTCCTTTAGCGCTAACTCCTCTGTTCGCCCTTCTAAGATTAATCTTTGTTTAATATTTTTGAGATCTTGGAGGATCTTTTCCTTTTCCTTGAAAATGTTGCCAAAGGTATTTTGATTCCATTTCTTGATTTCTCCTTTGAGCAACTTCAGTTTTTTCTGGAATCTCGCCATTTTGGAATGCTCAATTGGGTTGCAGTTTTGCCAAGTAGAGGTTATGAATTCCTTGAATTCAGGATGCGATAACCAAAAAGCTTCAAATCTGAAAGGCTTTTTGATGTTGTTGCCTGGCTTGTTCCAGAGCATTTCTGTGGGCCAATGGTCCGAGCTCGAAAAAGGAATGATATGAGCTATGAATTCTCCTCCGACATGGACAACATTGTCAGAAATCAGGAACCTGTCTAGACGTGAGGCAATCTGCATGGGAATGACCCTCCTGTTCATCCAAGTGAAGAGACCATTTGTTGTAGGTAGATCTATAAGCCAATTACTTTGAATGAAATCTTTTAGAATTGTTCCATCCTTGTTGGTTCTGCATCTTCCCCCAATCTTTTCCTCTGAGGAGGCTATCATATTAAAGTCTCCTCCCGTCACCCAGAGCGGATGTCTCCTATCTTTGTTGAGCTGCTCTATTGTATTCAAAATTGCCGCCTTCTGCTACGTTTCTTGGGGAAAGTAGACATTCGTTAGATGTCCATATATGTTAGTACCCAGAAGATGAAAAATAGCTTGTATGAAATTTTTATTAGCATGAATATTGTTTAATTGAATCCTTCTTGCATCCCATAAAATGGCAAGTCCACCTGAGGCACCTTGCGCATCTACTACTGTCACCTGACCTCCAGGCCATGCTTTGGCAACTACTTTTTCCAGAAAATGCAATGAACATTTAGTTTCCTGAAGAAATAGAATTGATGGTTTTTCTTCCATTATCAATTTTTTTAAGAGTTTCTGTTAAGCCCTCTTATGTTCCAAGATATCAACTTCATTGAGAGGGGTTTAGGTTGGTGTTGAAATACTTGGTGAGTTTAGAATATCTGCCAGACTCAACTAAGACTTCTCCAAGCTTGATTGTTCGTTCCAATGTTGTTTTTCTTCCTCTTTTTTTGCTATCTTTAAATGCAAATTTGCCATCCCATTTACTGCCTGTTTGTACGCCCAGGGAGTATTTCTTTTGGGCCTTATTTAGTATCTCCAACAGGTTGTCCACTTGGGTTTCAGGAATGGTATCAAAGTTGCCCAGATCACAGGCTTGTTCCATCCCTTGGAGGTCGAATTCCCCCAGTTCGATCATTTCACTGTCATCCTCCATGCACTGAGTTTCGTGCGCCTTACCTTCTGCTTCCTTCTCTTTATTCTTGCTCTGCAGGGGATTGTCAATGTCCATATCTGGGATGCTCCAAGGTTCTAAGACCTATTGGGTTTTGTCGCTTTGCTGGGTCGAGATTAATTTCTCCTGCTGGGGTGCGTTGGGTGTTGTCTTTTCCTTGCTGGGTTCATCCTGAGTTGTTGATTTTGCTAGCGCTTCAAAGCTGTTGCTGGTAGAGGGGATGGAGTTCTCTACTGTCG
Source organism: Pinus taeda (assembly GCA_000404065.3). Taxonomy (NCBI): domain Eukaryota; kingdom Viridiplantae; phylum Streptophyta; class Pinopsida; order Pinales; family Pinaceae; genus Pinus; species Pinus taeda. The sequence continues at coordinate 5,477 of APFE031484945.1, read as the reverse complement.
AAGATTTTGGAGGGGCATTTGGTTTCTTGCCGCCGCGTCTTCGGTTTGTCACCTTAGTAAACCCATCCGATTGATGAGATTCTGGGTTGATTTGGGTTTCCTCCTTCTTGTTCAGGGGACAATCTCTGAAGAGATGACTAATAACATGACATTTTCTACAATGAAAAGGCACCTGTTCGTAGTCAATCGCTTGAATCCAGTCATGATCTTCATGGAATAGTCTTACTGTGTCTGGCAAAGGTTGCTTTAGATCCATGTAAACACAGATCCGGGCATAGGAGGCATAAGTGGTATATCTCACAGTTTTGGTTTCTTCTGCAACTTTTACAAAATCTCCAATCACTGAGCCAATGGATTTTAAAGACTCTTCGCCCCAATATTCCCATGGCAGTGAGTAGAGTCGGATCCAAATTGGTGCATAGCTAAGGTCTTCCTTATCCGGATTAAATCGGGCAACCCATTCTCTGAGATAGAGTCCCGCAAAATTGAAGAAATATGGCCCCCCATCGAAAACTCTGTTTCTGTCTTCCAGACTGTTAAAGATGGCAGTAAAAAAGCCTTTCGGCCCTAAGAGGAGGGTTATTTCACCCTTTGGCTTCCATTTGTGGTTTATCCATCCTCTTAAAGCTTTTTCATTTGGCCAGAAGCCCATAAATTTTCCTATTAAAGCATGGTCTTGCATAAATTGTATTCTTCCATTTATTCTATCACTGGGCAGTTCAACTTCTGGCCTATGAGTAGCAACCGGTTTACAAGTGGAGGAACTAACCTTTGTATTGTCATTTGAAGCCTGAGGATCTACCGTGTGCTGCTTTTCCCCTGTGGGCTTATCTTGATTCGCTGCGCCTGTGCTATTGTTACCTTCTGGTCCTTGCTGGCTTCCTTTAAGGGGCGGAGGTTCTACCCCATCCCCTTGCGGGGGTACCATTGGGGCCTCCTGATCTGCCTGCTACCTGAACCTTTGGCAGTGACTGTCAGAATTGAGAGCGCCTTGCAGGAGCCCTTCCGTCGCAGGCAAACTGCAAAACCTTAGCCGCCGTACTTCATCAGAACGCCGTCGCTCTTTCCAACATTACTACAAAATTAAATGCTCATCAATAAAAAACCTTCTTAGAAGGTTTGTTTATTTACCTTAATCTATTTGATCTTAGATTAGGGACTCTTGAGGTCTAAAATGGGCCTCCTCAGAAAATGTACAACAATAAACCTTTATAGAACCATTAGGTTCAGATGATGATGTCAACCATGGGGGATGATTCACCATTTTTGGAGTAAAAAAGTAAAAGATTAAAAAATAATAAAATAATAAAACTAATTTTCAACTCGTATTTTCAACTTAGCTCCCTAAGGTTTTACTATAGTTTCAAGCGGGAGTAATCGTTGGATGCAATATTTAATTTCTCATCCAAGGGGTACCCATGTTGCATACTTCTGATGGACCATGCTACGCGAAAAATGAGAAATACATGAAAAAACATGTTTGTAATCACGTTTTTCATGTATTTCTCATTTGTCATGTAATAGGGTCCATCAAAAGTATGCAACATGGATACTCCTTGGATGAAGAATCATTTTTTTCAACCAACGAGTGTTTCCGCTCGAAATTTGAGTAAATCCATCTCTTTTATTATTTCCACTATTATTTTATAATTTCCTTAGGATGCCCATCCTAGACCTCAAAATTCCCGTAATGTTAGTTATGTTGCACGTTAGATCTTTATACTTCTTGCCATGGATATACACACTATTCCTTGATTTGCAAATGACACTCCTTTGAAGTTTGATCACTTTGTCACTTGGGTAAAAATATGTACAAGGTGCATATTATTTTAATTTTTGTAAATATTTAATTTTCAATTGTAAATATTAATTTATATTTTGTAAATATTTTATTTTTGAATTTATTTACACATCCCCTGAGACCAAGAAGTATTCATAGGCATTTAGCCTTAACCATCAATTAAACAATGTGGTATGTATAATAAAGCATCAATCTAAGCTTTTGGGCATCAAAAATTTGTCATTGGGAGAATCCTCTTGGAAATCTCCAATATCCAAAGTTCAAGCCATATAAAGAGGCATAATAAATCATATAAACCAAAGTCTGATTCATATTACTAATGTGACTTTCGACATATTCAAATATATTGTTAAATGGTTTAAACTTTACATAAACCAAAGTTCTATCAATAATACTAATATGGAATAATAAAACGATAATCAAAAGTCCCAGGCTCATTTAACAAATTAGTTGTGTTATTGTTTATAAGAACCCCAACCAAGGTCTTAATACTCATTATAACTTGTGCGTTTATGTTATAAATATTTAAGCACATAAATATTTTGTCCCACTTCGCCAATGCCTTGCCTTTCCACGTCACTACTCAGCTCCCTATTACCAAGTCTCAACTTATATCGCAAGTTGTATACGGTACAAATCTAAGATTTGTCAATATCGAGATTTCTCCGATAACCCAATCCTATGTTATAACTTGTGCGTTTATGTTATAACGTTAAAATATGAATATTTGACTGCATAAAGCTTTGGGCCTGTTGGGCATGGGATCCCCTACAACATGTTTTGGGGCCCAAAGCCCAAGTTTTGGTCAATTGTATTGTAAGACTCCGCCAATTGCGGGCGCGGAGCGCAAAGTCTAGGATGAGTCATAGGGTTGTCTGCCCTAAAATATTGTAATTTAATGTAAAGTTGTGTCGGCCTATCCATGGTTCGCGGACCATGGGATTTATATATAGAGTGAGGCTCTAAGTGTAAGGATAGCTAAGGAGAGATAGAATAGCGAAGGCATGGTTCAAGGTTAGAGTTGGATCTGAAGTGTACTGGGTCATAGTAGTAGGAAAAGGCTCTGCAGCTTAGTGCGCAGAGGCCTAGAAGAGTCCGCAACTAAGTGTGCGGACCCTTGCAGCTGAGTGCGCAAGGTGGAGTCGGGTCTCTACTTGGGATTGAGAGTTAATAAAGAGAAGTTTACTCTGTGCATCTATTCTTGAATCTGTATTTTGATGTTATGCATTACTTTTACTCTGTCTAATTACTACGCGCAATTGAATAAATACTTGTATGAATGCTCTTATGTGAAAATAATCTAAGTAATCAGCTAGTAGAGCCTAATTAAGGAAGACTTGGGTAAATAACACGGTTGGTGCTGCAGCTAGAACTGTGCGACTCAGAATATATAATTGATGAGGTCTAAGCCGCGTGAAGAGACCCAGCTGTAAACATGATGCTCAAAAGCGGTATGGCCACAGGAGAGGATACGGGAAAGCAGCCAGAGGAAAGTACATGGGTTCGTAAGGCTCCTGCAAAGGAACCCAAGTTTGATTTAGAGTGTGCAAAGGAGACATTAATGGAAGCTAAGAAGAGCTTCGCGGAGGCCTCCACGTCAGGGAGTAAGGATCAACCAGAGCCAGGAATGGATCCTTCAATGCTCACTACCTTTCTGGAGACATGCATGACACTGTTTCATGACAACAAGGCAGTTAAAGGACTACAAGAATTTATCACCAGGTGCACGGGGTCAAGATAACCGTGCGTAGTTCGGAAATTGGGGAAGCATGCATTGTGCACTAGAAGGGAAAGGAGGTTGACTGCACAGATTGGTGAGTATGAAATGGATCAGGTAATCCTAGATCTGGGTTTAGACACGAATGTATTACCGAAGAAAACATGGAAACGCATGTGCAAGCCCACGTTACAATGGTCCCTTATTCAATTAAGAATGGCGAAGCAATAAAAGATTTTGCCCATGGGGAGGTTGCAAGGGGTAACAATTGATATTGAAGGCACGAATGCGCATGCATATTTTGAAGTAATAGAGATTGTCGATAACAGTAACCCCTATCCCACGTTGTTAGGAATAGGCTGGGCCACCGATATGAATGGAGTCATCAACCTGAAGAAGCACAAAATGATCTTCGAAAAAATTAACTATGCGTAGTAGTCCCACTGGACCCAGCCGAAGGAGTGCGCTACACTGAACCAGTGCACGACGATGATAACGACGATGATCTTGATTGTATTTACAAGATAACTGTGTGAGACCAGGATTGGGTAATCCAATTGCAGATGGGAGGATCTCGTGGGAGCGCGAAAGCTCCTGCACTTTGGATTCAGATGAAGAAGTAGAGTGATGGAAAAATCGGTTGCACGGAGTGACAACACTGAATTGCAACATGATGGTTAGATCACTGCATTGCGTGACAACAGAAGAAAGAGAGCTTGACAGTGGTGGATGAATTCCTGAGCAAGTTTGAAAGCGCAATACCTAAACAACAGTGGTTCGATGCATTGAAGTGGGCACTACGCGCAACACCCACATGATGGTGGGGTACACATAAAGGAAATTTGTAGGACTGGCACAGATGTAGAAGGATGATACGCTTATGGTTTGGAGGCCCCCAACTTCAAATAAGAGTCAGTCAACAAGGACGGAGCAACTTGCGTGCCCACCTATCTCGATGGTTATAGACATGTGTTGTGCAGCCCACACAAGCACACCCCAAACTTAGGATCGAAAATCGGAACAGGACGCAATAGCAAGAAAGGTGACACGCACCACAAATGTTCCACGTGGAAGCATTCAATAAGATGTGTGGAGTCCTGAAGAGGGTTCACCAAGCGAAAAGAACTGATTGGGACTTGCACGTGCCAGCGGTTCGATGGGCCTATAGGACCACGTGAAAAACCCTGAGTGCAAAGACGATTCCAAAGTTTAGGAATAGAGTTGAGACCATAAGTTCGGAGGAAAGGAATCCTCACGCAATAGCTCCCACAATTGGGATAGTATGCGAGGACCAGGACGAAGGAATTATGTAGCTATGCGAGGGCGAAGATATGTGGATTTAGGAAGCCATTCAACGAGGGAACCTTAAACTTCGTGAACTCGAAGAAGATCAGGTACAACTAAGGAAGAAAAGCAAGTTAATGGACGCGGAGATCAAAACATTGGAGAACGAAATCGTGTAAGCATGTCTCATCGATAAACTAAGAATGACAAGACAACATACAGACAACTATACTACTGCATTAGAAGATTGTCGCCGATAAGTTGTGACTTTGCTACCATGGCTGCGACCGCACCTTACCAAACAAAGTAACCAGGGGAGGGCACCGCATAAGGAAGAACGCGCGGCACTGGCTGTTGCAAGGGTAATTGAGGAGTGCCCGCAGACTAGGCTGGTGTAGAAATTTTGAATAATATGACACTTGTTCACAAAGATTATCCTGATTATACACTATTTGCGGAATCATTCATAATACATAACCTCCTCTACGTTGATCATCAATTTTGCGGAATTAAGAAACAATCGCATGCGCACATTGAAGCATCAATCACACTTATCAACATAGTATATCAAGGGGAAAGCATAAAGCTGAAAACCCCCAACTATCTGTATATTATATTGATTGAGAACATGTAACAATACATAGTACAATACTCCTTGCAAGTACTCAGTACTAT
>APFE031484942.1:0-13092 GCA_000404065.3 Pinus taeda | reverse complement strand
AAAACTGCCCCAAGAACATTCATGACTTTTGGATTTCAAAAAAGAAATGAATAAATTAAAATTGAATTTTGGATTTCAAAAAAGAAATGAATAAATTAAAATTGAAACCGTCTCAAGAATATTCATGACTTTTGTATCTAGATTATTTTGATTGTCATATTAAATAAACTTTTTTAATGTAAATGTAATCTCTTTCTTAGTTAGCTCTCTTATGTAATTGGATGGATTAGATTATCAATGACTTGGATTTATTTTAGAGTAACATTAACTAAACCTTAAAGCATGACAGTGAAGTTTGAGGAACTATATCATGCAATGCAATTACACAATAGAAATGGGTTTATGAACTAATAACATATCACAATGTTTAATTATTTTTATAGACAAATATCATGAAGCCCTTTCTCATAATAGAAATTCCTCCCAATGTAAATATTATTGATAAACTTCAACTTATTTATTATTTCAATAATATTATAATATATTTTAAACTATTTATTATTTTTATGTATATTATATTTAAGTGGACAAATTTATTAAGGAAATAATTAACAAAATTTATATTTATTTTGACAAATATAAATAATGGTATCAATTTTATTATAATTTGGATTTTAAATTTAATTCGTAATTATTAGTTTAAAATTAAATGCAAATTATAAAAATCAATATTAATTTCAATATTATTAGAAAAAATATCCTAATCACTTGGGTTTAGGAGGATGAAGGGTAAAGCCAAATCTTCATGCCATGCTACTACGGGTTTACTGTATTGAAGTCATCATTGTTATGGCCTCCCTGGTCTCCTCATTAGACCTACCACAAAGCGCTACATCCATCTAGTGGAGTCATCGTTCTCCTCCTTGCGCCCAACAAAAAATGTGATTTACTTCTCATGCATCATAAAGTTATAGGCCCTCTCGATACATTGTTAAGACTATGAACCCCTCCCAACTCATCTCTCAAATCAAGACAGATCTAGTTGGTGCCACTACCAGCAAACCATTTATGACCCCTTGTTGTTGACCCATCTAGTGTTATGCCTCCTCCCATGATAAATCTAAGGCTCTCTTTCATATATACACAACTAAAAAGAAACCTAACAGGATGTGATGGTAGCTACTCAAATGGACCAAGTAAGAATGGAAAATGAAGCCCTAGCCCCAACGCCATCATTCGAGTGGTAGTAGATGCAATGTGAAAGTCAATTTTATTAGAGGATAATGTGGTCATCCATTAATTTAATGGCCTCTTACCGAAACTGTTAGATCTACATAGCTAGATCTCAACAACAAGGAAAGAAAAAAAAATAAAAAGGAAGAAGCCTTTATCTACCTGTGTGAAAGAGTTTAGCATATTTGTTGAAAAGAAGCCTATTCTTCAAATTTGACCCAAGATTATTGGGCAAAGAAATTTTATGCATGAATCCATGTACTCCAACTTTCAACCCATCCAAGGATTCACTCTCCTCCACTCTAACCTAAGTAAGAATTCTCATTCTTCCTTTAAAGTTTTGGGGATTTGACCGACTAAAGGAGATCAAGAATGCTTTGGGAAAAATCCATTTTATGAATTTAGAAATGTAAGGGAGGCACATAACTACAAACATTTACATCAACGTGGATACAAGATTCCACAATTTAGCTTTTTGGCATAAATCAAGATAATAGTAAAATATTATATGTAGACATAACCTCTCAACTATAACCTTCCAATATAGGGCTTGCTTTGAAATAAAACATACTTTTGTGCTCTATGCCAAGAACAAAAAGGAAGGGTGTACCAAAAGATATTGGGGAAACCCACAATATTGTGGGATGGAGCTATGGAGGAGCACCACCTTATAATTAAAGTACCCCTAGAGTTTGTCGCACCAACTTTGAATTCAAAATAACCTTGTGCTACAATAACTATTTTCTCACATGGAGAAGAGAAGCCGCAAAATGATCCCCCCTGTCGATAGAGACTACAGAAAAACTTACAAGTAGGATAAAGAAAGAAGAAACAAAATAACTAGTAAAGGAGTTAGATCAACTCATCCCTACTCTAGCCCAAGAATAGAAGTCGATGCTTCCCCATATACTCCATCCTTGACATTCACAACACGAGAAGAGAACGAGGAATTTGGGCCAAAGTAGTTGAGGAAGACAAGAAAACTATGAAATCAAATGATTCCAAGGAAGGCCTCAAAGAAGATAAGGAAGACTATGTAGAAAGATTAGAAAGTAGTTTTAAGATTCAAAAACGTCATCTAAAGACTAGCTACAAGACCAGATATAAATTTCTAAGAAGAAATAGAGCAATCCACCTCAATGAACATCAATCTATATGATACAACACCACTGTTAGAATCTATTTTAACATCTATTGTTTTTTTATTTTGTAAATTAGAAAAACAAAGAAATCATGGTAGCAATAACACCACCATCCCTTAAAAAGCCCAAGACAAATAACATGATCATGATATTTGTAAACCTATGTTTAACTAGGTAAATCTATAACTTCAACTTGATGCATTTAATCATTTCAATTAAAAATTAATATTTCGAAATAGAATTCGCATAACTATTAGTTACAAATTAATGGGGTTTTTTAATCCCTCATCGGATTTATTTTTAAGTGAATTTACGTTTGTGTAACTTATAGAAATTTTTAGATTTTATTCAAATTATGGCATAATTAAAAGCATACCATCCCTCATTTATAGAGTTTTAGAAATAATTTAATAAGCTTGTTAGAAATAACTATAAAAAAATGTGAGAGATGATTCTTGAAATATTAGTAACACTAATGATATTTCATAACTTGTGGAATAATTAAAACCATGTAGATTTAGGTAAACCTCTATTCCATCTCTTAATTTATTTTAATGAATTTTAGCTTTATGTGTCTATATAAATTATTAAATTTTATTGAACCATGAAATAACTTAGAGCACACTATCTAGGGTTTATAGATTTCTAACAATAATTCCATAAACTTGTAGAAATGTCTTTATGCAAATGTAAAAAATATTTTTAATCTCTTGAAATATTTGTGAAGTGAATAATCTTCATAACTTGTTAACTCATTAAAATTATATAGATTAAAGTAAACTTTTATATAGTCTCTTAAATTATGTTAGTGAATTATTTTGGGTTTATGTATTTTGTATAAAATCTTGGATTTTATTAAAACAATGATATAATTAAGAGAACGCTATCTAGAGTTTACAAAATTTTAATAATAATTTCAAAAGCTCATAAAATTATCATTTTAAAAGTGTGAAAAAATAAATATGTTTTTAAATATTTGTAACATTAATGATCTTTATAACTTTTAAACAAAATCAAGTAATTCCTTGGTCTCACTAAATATTAATTAAATACATTGAAACAATACTAGATACATTCAACTAGAAATTTCATTTTTTTATTTTTTACTCTAAAAGATAATGGAAGTTTAGGTTCAATCTTTATTAACATCATTGATAAAAGGCTAGGAAATATGCTAAGTAAATTTATAGTATTATGTAAAGAGATTTTTGGATCTTCAATTTTGAAATAGATTTTAAGTTAAGTGTTAATGATGAAGGTAAAGTTTAATAGATGTTTTACTAGATACTAAATAATAACTTGATTTTAATAAAAGTTAGACTTTGAAATATAATTTAAGGTTAAGTATTAAGGGTAAAGATTATTATATTAATGTCTTCAATAAGGAGCTTGGTTTGAGAAAGAAGGGGTGGGTTGTTGTTTCTCTATCAAACCACATGGTAGAGGTTTCCCTCATAAAGGTTTCAACAATAAATGCACGAGGCACAAGGGAACGTCATATCCCATTGTCCTCTAATTTATATGGTGAAACCACCACTTACTACAACTGCAATTTGATGACCCTTGGTATGCTTATAGAGGATTATTCGTCCCCTAAGAAAAATTTCCCGCTCAAATAGGTTATCTCGGCATATGGAAGCATTAAAAAGGAACTCAATGATTATCATACATAGTAGGATTGCAATAGCATGTGGCTTAGATCGTTTTCTGGGCATTATTATCACAAGAGCTCCCTGCTCCGTCTCACACTTCATATCTTTAACACAGGGACAAATAATTGGGATTTTGATGGAGGAAGGTGCATTTTATTTATTTAATCCATTTCGTGGGATAATTTTTCTCCCAACTCAGTTGAATAGGCTAGTATTTTGGTCGTAAGTCTAGTTAGTTTCAAGCTTAGGGAAGGCACATAGAAACACCAAGAAATTGGTCATTTCTTCCCTCAACCCCCAGCTACTAATTTTGGTAGTTGTTTCTCTTATTTCATGTTTGGCTCTATGTCATATTGGGAACGATTTCTTTCTTGATGTGTGTGGTTCAGATGGCTTAATCTTGTAAAGAACATTCCACCATAAGCTAGTAGTCAAGGAAGTAGACAAGGAAGGTTTATTCGTTGGTTCATAGTACTTTCTTTTATTTTCTTACTCACTCCTAGTTTCCTGGAAGCTAGTGTTACATGCAAGTGGTAGGTACTAGTTCGCCTTGAGGTTGGTGTGTCCCTTCCACTATTTGAGTTTGCTCATTCTTGGGCTATATCATTCATTGATACTAGTTTGTCATTGGTGTGTTGGGATTGGGGGGGGGGGGGGGTGGTATGTCTTGGATATCACACTCTACATGAGTCTCTCCATCATTCTCTGTCCTCTCCATATTTAGTTGGATCCCCCACTCACTTCAGACCTATATCACTCACAATTTCTTTAACATGTAATGTTAGAGGTCTTGGGTTCGTCTTAGAGAAACCTGCTACCATGAACATGGGTGCACTCGTATGCAAGTGAGGGCCAGAAGTTCTGCAGCATGGTTCAAAGATCTCATTCCTCAACCTATTCAAGGGCAACTTTTCGAGTTGAGTGGGATTTGGCTAACCAATGACGAAACCTCACTAACACGAAATCATTAGTTGAAGTGGTAAATTGGGTTCCTAATGTTGGGCACACTCATGGGCATTACAACCAATATATGTATACGATGGACATATATTAAAACCTCAAGTTCCTTCATGGTTAAATCTTGCCAGACAAAAATGAGAGTAGAGAGGACATTCTTCTCTCTTTGGATCACATTTAGCATCAACTAATAGCTCTGGATCAAAGGCTAGGTTACATGAAAAGGCATATGGGCATTCCTCCTAAAACGGGTTACTTCTGGGGCACCAACAAGGAGCCCATACTAGTTTAAGCTACATATTTGACAATAAAACCCTGATTGGTTTCTTCTTATCTTATTTCTACATGCTCTCTATTTTTCTCTATCAATCTACAAATGGCCCAAGTGGTCTTGTTTTTAGTTCATGGTTTTTAGTTTTTGTATCTACAAGCAAAAAGATTCCTTCCGCTCTTTTAAAAAGGTTGAAATTATAAGTCTGGTTTCATTTTCCTAGTAATAGATCAGCCCAAAATTATGTGACTTAATATGTACTTCTTGTTTTTAGAAAATACAAAATATTTACCCCACAAAAATGAACTATTATTATATGAATGATGTTTACCCTTAAAATAATTTTAATATTCTATTTGTTTTATTCACTAGCTCAAAACATATTTAAATTAATAAAAGCTTCATGGCTAAGTGAGCATTAATATCTCTCTTGATCATACATAAAATAAAATAAAATAAAAAGTGATAGCACATGCACATTATCTTCCATTTCTCCTTATTAAAAATAAACATCATTTCTTTTTAATATTATCTAACTTTAGGTTATCTTTAATAATACAAAACATAATTTTCTATAACTTTGTAATCCTTTTAAATTTTTATCTATCTTAAATCCAAGTTAAAAATGATAAAATTTTGATTAGAAACTCTCCAATAATGAAAATATTCATATAATGATAAATTCCAATTATTTTCATTTATTATTATTTTGATTTATAAAAATAAACTTCCTTCAAAAATTTATTAAAATATATAAATATTTACTATATTTTAAAATATAATTAACATAGAGATAATCTTTTGAATACAATTGAGGAATTGTTTAACACCTTTGAAAACATAATTCTCTTGGAATTTAATAATAATTATTTTATATTTCACATTTCTACCTTATACAAATATTATTTTTTACAGTTTCTATATCTTATTTATAATTTTGAAAAACAAAATTATTTAAAAAAATATAGCATATTTATTAATTAACATTTAAACATAGGAAACCACTTTAACTATCTCTGCTAAAATGTTATGTCAAACATTTCTCAACACAATAACCAAAACAACACACTTTAATAATTATAACAATTAAATATCAATCTTAAATTAAAAAGAAACCCAAGATGCCAGTGGTACGTGGGAAGATTTAATCTAGGATATCAATCCTGATATTAAGAATGAAACTTACAAGTTGATCCAAGATCCCACATGTAACTGGGAAGATATGACCATTCCATGTCTTTTTTTTACAATGACAGTAGTAATTGAGAAGGTAAATCATTGTCCAAGGTAGGCATCCAATTCGCTTTAAAAAAGATCAAGCTGTAGAGAAAGATCTTTCTGATTCTGATTTTCTCTATTAATCCTACGAGAATCATAGCCCCGTTCCTGGTAAAGCCCAAAGGCTCTGATAAATGAAGCTGGAAAGAAGGATCGTTCAAATTTTCTATTTTAATCCTCAGATAATCATAACCTGGTCTTCGTAAAGCATTAAAAACAAGGAATTTCAAGCTTTATTCTTTGAAAATTAAGTTAATCCATCATCATGAGGGTATGTGTTCAGAGGTAGAAGCATCTAGTAGCGTTCTGTAATATTTCGAGGTTACGCTCTACATGATAGATAGGGTATGCGAGTAACCTGCAAGGTACGAAACCAACTCGAACCATTGAGCAACTAGGTCATTAGTCACTTAGCAACAATGACAAATCATTGTTATAAAAAACATTAACCTTTTAATCAGTATCTATGCAAAACAAAGCGACGAGATGAAAAGTGTGAAAATTGTATTTATATTCGATTGTTGTTGGCATAATATGTGAAGGATTGATGGACCAGGAAAGTAGTTATTGATAAAGCAAATCATTGTCAGAGAAGGCATCCATCGCTTTCTAAAACCCTAACATAACACTGGGAAGAGAGATCATTCAAATTCTCTCTTTTGAGTCCTCAGAGAATCATGACCGTGGTCCCTGTAAAGCCAGAAAGCTTTCTGCTATAGACACAGTAAAAGTGGATTACAGGTTTCACTTTTTGAAAATTTAGGTGCCCCATCATTCACTCCATTATTCCCTGAAATTAAGTATATCATAGTTTCATTAGTGTCTCTGCAACGGGAGAGTGGAGATTTTATATTTATAAATTTTGAAACTATATATTTGATGGTTGTTAATAGTTATAGCCATTCGTCCTGGATAAGAAAACCATTAGTTTCTAGTCAAGATCTCCTATAACAGTTCCAAACTAACTTATCGGTATCAATGGTTGATACAATTGTTCTCCACGTGAGACTTGTTTATCAAATTCTAGCAAGAATCTGCCCTGCAGCGCCATCGACATATTTACATGCAACCAAAATGCTGAGCCACAACAACTGAGATTGGAGACCTGAACCCAACGATCAATGTCCTGCAACATAGCGCCCGCCAGCAACTCCGAAAGTTGCTTGATTTAGACTGCGTCTGCTACTAGTCTGTAGCAAGCAAAGCCATTGACAGTTTCTCCATATATATAGTCAATTGTAGCTTAAGTGAAATTGGACATTATTATGCGAATGAGAATGAATTGTTGGTCTATATATGTCAAATTGGATTTGACATAAATAGAAAGCCATTTTCATTTGCAGTAATGATTGCATCAGGGTCGTTATATGCCCAACACTATGCTTTACAGGTGAGGGCCAAACTTTTCGAAAGTATATTAGACTAGGGCTAGGGCTAATTGAGTATCCATATAGTTTACACCAATCCTATTATGGTAGGGAAAGCTTTGTAAGCTCTGCTTCCTCTTAATCAACGCTGCTGGAAAGTTGACAACCTTCCATGAATGGCATGCAATTTATTAAAATTAAATTATTCACTTCAATTTTCCTGCCCATCGTTTTTATGAAGAAACAATGAAGAATTTTTTTTTTAAGTAAAAATTTAAGAGTATGTATGAATGTGATAATATTTAACAAAATTAAATGAACTTAATATTGGATTTATTGGATACTCAGATATCACATTTGTTTTTATATATAGCTGTTTTGATTATTTCATACAAAGAAATTAATAAATCCAAAAAAATTGATAATCATAATATAACATTAATTAATAATATTTATTGGTTAAAATAATTATTATATATTTTTAATTATATTATTTTTATTAATAATACTAAATAGATATTTATAAAGAAGGACATTATATTATTTAATATATTTATAATATCAATAAGAATTTTATATTTTTATTCAAATAAATATATTAATAATAAAGAATTCCCTCATAATATTTAATTTTACTTTATACAATTTTATTTTTGATATATTAAAACACATATTTTCTATATTTTATGCAAGAATATATATTACATCTCTTCGATATAGAATTAATCAAACAAATTTGATACCTCTTACAATCAGCTAATACCTTAAGAAAGATTAATATTACATATTTTGTCATTTTAATTTCTTTTAATATATATATATTTGTCCAAACTGTTATATATCTATATATATAATTGTTTTATATTTTATTAATATAAAATTTATTTATTAAATATAATGTTGTTTTTATTATTTAATATAAATTTTAAATTATAAATAATATAATATATATTATATATTTATTAATATTCTTTTTATCATTGTGAATAAATTCTAGTATATTTTTTTTCTTTTTCTTTTATAGTATAAAATGTGTTATGAATCCAATGTTGAAATTGTACGTTCCACAATTCCCTCAAAAAACTCTTAAAATGCATATATTAAATTTTTAAGTATATGTATATATATATAATTGATTAATTTATTGTAATATTATCTTCCCATTATGAGTGCTCACCACGGCCACCCCAAGTTGAGAAGCCTCTCTCTATGTGGCACCAACTCTAATAACTATGAGGTTGGGATAGTTGGATTGTGTTGACAACCTCGTCAATAAATCATGAAGGTAGTTATGGGCATTGATAAACCCACACTCTTCCATGATTGCTTTGCACATTACCATTATTATGACTGGGTCCTAGTGCACTCCACAACCAAGAAGGTGACAACCTCATAATTATGGCTTGAAAGTTTTAAAAGATCAACCGTTTTGGAAGGGCACCCTACTCCGCTCTTCACATGGGTAAGGGCGCCCTACTCCACTCTTCACATGAGTAAGTTACCTTAAGTTTTCCAGACTTTTTTGCAATTTTCTCTAGTCTAGTAGGGGCCTCCCACAACTTAGTAATGCAAAACCTTTTTCTCTCACATCCCAAGTTTTCCCATTCTCCATGTCATTCTTTGTTCTCTATACTCAATTAATTACAAGGCTTCACTTCACTTTCCTTATTTGTAGAGTATTCCTAGTATGATGTCATTAGGAAGCCTAGTTTCTTTGGGGCTTGCTTTACCTACTCATATCCTCTGCATTCTTGTTGTCCCTTAACAAAAAATTTTCATGCCTCACCATGGCCCCTCTCACAATTATTGTGGAGCCCAAGGGAGGAGGGGCTTCCTCACTAAAGATCCCAAGAAAACACAAAGGCACCAACTACTGAGAACATACTTCTCATGTGGTTAGAGAGGAGATGGATATCATTGAGCAAGAAGCCAAAGATGAATGATGGTTCCTTTCTTAAAAAGAAGTTGAAGAGAATGTGGAGCCATGGATTCCAAAAACAACAAACACCCACTCCTAGCAGACTTATTACATGCAAAAAGTGGACCTTTGTTAGCAAATCAAAACCACCATGGTAAAGTTCTAGTTGAATGAAATGAGGCAAACATGGATGTTGTGTAGCTATAGATCACCAAATTGAACAACACTCAATACATTTAGATAGTGGACATTTACTAGCACATCAAAACCATTATGGGTAAAGTTCTAGTTGAACTCAATGAGGCTCAACAACAAAAAAATTGCTGACATAGATGCTTTATAGCTACAAATTACCAAATTTAGCAACAAAGTCTTTATGCTTAGCAAGAAAATTGTAAATTTAAACTTTTCCATTAGTGACGAGGAAATGACTATACTAACTATGAATTTTTTACAGTAAAACATGTTGTCCTTGCTACTAGTTTAAGTTATGTTTTAATTACTAGTTTTTTTAATAGTTTTAGACTTGTTTGCTTATACAAACATATTTTGACTATTACACTAATAATTTTGACAAAAATCTTATGCCTAATAGTCTCATTTGGTTTCCCAAATGGCAAGCAAATAGATACAAAAATAAATCATATGGACTAACAACCACCATGTGAACATGGACTAACTTCTCATTCAAAGTATGGTAAGGGTTTGGAGGTTTATTAATGCTTGGGGGTTTTGGAGTAATGACAAACTCTAACATTTAGTTTTCTACTATAATGGAAAACTTTAACATTGGTGTCTGTTCATCAATTTGATTACTAAAATAAAAGCATAGTACATACTCTACCCCTCTTTGAATTCTAACTTATGACTTTTTTTAATAAAACACACTCTTAAACATTAAATAAACTCAAAATATATCATAAATTAAAAACAATTAATTTAAACTCTACCAAATTATAAATTATAAATCAACCCAATTATACTTCAAAACAACAATGTTTTAAATTCTCTTGAATTATAAATTTACCATCATAAATGAAAATTTTAATTTTAATAAAATGTAATCATTCAATTCCTCTAAACCATAAGGGTAACTTGAAAGATGAAAAATGTGTGAAAAACGAATCGTTTAAAAATCTTAAAATGAGTAAAAAAATCAATCCTATAATTTTTCAAATTATGGAAAATATATAAAATTTTTATAAAAACAAAGATTAACCCACTATAAAATTTACACAGCTTTCTTATTCATGAAATGTATCTTACACTGCATAATTAATTAAATATGTTAGTGAAGCAAAGTGATATTTAACAATTTAGAATTAGTTATTAATTTGTGCTAACTTTATTTTGACTATAAAGATTTACAATCTCTTTTATATTGTATAAGATGTATGCATTAAGGTGCAAACTTTCTTTAAAATTTGACTAGTTTTAAGATATGTATAATGGAAATACTTTAATTGAGATTATAATTTTAGATTAAAGAGGCCAAAATTTTACTTTGAATTTTTACTTTCTTATTTCTAATTTGATTTTTAATATGTAATTTGTTAACTTTATTTTAAGAAAATTCCATTTAAGTTTGAATTTACCAAAATTTAAAAGGAATCAAATCTCTTTTCACCCTAAAAGAAGTTTGTGCCTCAATAAATTTGATCCCTCTTGGTAAATCCACCTATGTGTTGTCAAAACCCAAAAATATTTACATAGAATAACAAATAGACATTACATACTAAAGTGAGCCTCTAAACACAACAAAAAAATTTATAACTCCCTTATATTGGGGAATATGCCACTGAAATAATTTTAACTACTATATGCCAAGAGAATTCATATCCTTAAAAGTGCAAACATTTAGAGGAATAAAATTTAAAAATAAATCGATGTGATTAAATTGTGGTCCCTCGTGATACAAGATAAATCTAGAATTTAAAATAAATCTATGTTGATTCCTAATATACCAAGTGTCAATTCTAAAGAAATTACACATTGACCTTATTAAAATGCTTTAATCATAATATACTTTTTAAATTGTAACATAATAAAATATTATAATTCAATATCTACTTTAAATAAATTATTATATATCAGCTTAATATATACAAATAGAAAAATGGTGGCTAACTCTGTTATTTTTGGTATTTTTAGTTAGAACTTCATGTTATAATTTTAGGATAAGCTTGTGCGCGAGAATTGTTTATCGGACCGTGGCCCCACCCTCGCCTCTCAAGCGAGCCTTTCCTTGGGCATTGTTTGATATTTCATGCTGCACCGCCAAAGGAGTGTGCACACGATAGCAGTTCCTTGAGGCTCAAGCTTGGGCTTGTGCGTGAGAATTGTTTGTCGGACTGATACCACCGGCCTCTCTTCTCTAGCAAGCCTCTCCTTGGGCATTATGACCACTTCAGGGAGTACACAGAAGAATCAAAAGGAACCGAGGATGAAAAATCAAGCAGTGAGGAGACCACGAGGGGAAGCTTGAACCAGAGGGAAAAGCCCACGAGGAAGCAAACTACTGGGGAGAAGCAAACTACTGGGGAGAGATTAACAAACCCATAATAGGTTAATCCAATGTGCCAAACCAAAAGCTGGAGGTGGTATGGAAATTCATAGAGTGGTGGTAAACCTGAATGATTGCAAAATTGAAGAGCAAAGTCTCATTGCCTACCGAATAAAGAAAAATGTTTCATCTGAAACTAGGAAGATTGGAGGAGGATAGTGATCAATAAATGCAGAATGTTCTCAAAAGAGAAAGGACCAGCATTTCCTTCTTTTTCCCTCTCGCTTCTTGAAATTGACTAGTGGAATGACACAAATCCTCACTGATAAAATAGACCCATCCTAAACATATCTTGTATATTTTGCCAACCATGTTGAAAACATCACCCACATTATTGGCAACTTACGTTTTAGGGAATGCTGGGGCCCGATTAACTGCTCAAGCAATAAGTAGATCAAGATAAATTGTACACGAGGTCTAGGCGCTTCCGAATCCAACGAGGGAGCAGCTATCCACCGATCTCATCCTCGCAACGTGTGCCTTAATTAAGTGCTGCGTTAGTGCACCAAGGGTTGACTTGAATGTGCAGTGGATCTGCATGCGTAACCCCATCGGAGAGACTACAATGTATACCTTACTAAAAGTATATAATCTAATTGATACTCTACATACTGTTAAAAAATGCATGTTGATCAGCAAACTTTTATAGGATTGAAACTTTTTTTTCTAATGAGATTCGAAAGAAATCATCCCTTTCCTCGATCATCATCTTACAGTTCATGCATAAACATTAGCATTAAGAACTTAGAATTAATGCATAAATGCTAAAAG
>APFE031484934.1:74869-86941 GCA_000404065.3 Pinus taeda | reverse complement strand
TTCTTTTTTTTTTTTTTTTAGGAGCTTGATCATGAAATGACTGTAACTCTGTACTTTCAATTCTTTAAGTTTTGAAATTGTGAAATATAGTAGCCCTCTGTGTCCTCTTTCCAATGCCACCAATTTGATCCAAATTGGATTCTCCAAGAAAGAGTTATGCACAATATCCCAAGATGACCTGATTATAGACCTTTCCAGAGAGCGAACTTGTATGAAGTGCCACGAGTCATTATTTCAACCTTTGGCTCTGAAAAATATATACAAGAAACTACAGCCTGTCCTCTTTCTATACCTTTTGATGAAATTTCAATCTGATGCTCAGAGAGAAAGTTATGATGATTTTCCCTAGGTCACCTGTTTGGAATGTAATTCAGGAGTCCGCAAAAAGACCAACTTATTTAGATCATATCTCTGCAAATATAGCGCGAAAAGATTTGAAATTTGGACCCGAGATTTAGCGCGATTTCTTCTCAAATGGGTTTTTTGTTTAGCTTCTGAAACATTGCAGGAAAAAAATTTATGGCGAAAATGCCACGATGACCTGTTTGGAGCAGTGAAACCCTAGAATCCAAATCTCTAATACCAAATGTTATGAAACCAACTCAACAAAAAGATAGAAAAGATATATCAACGCCTTAGAATTCAACCTCCTTTACATTACACAAATGAATGATTCTTTGATGATACAAATGAAAAGACCTACTTTCTATATATAGGAGTCTAAGGGATCATAATATAATCAGAGCCGCCATAACAATAATAATGTAAGGGCACAATAATAACAATAGTGGGCTTCTATGGGGCACAATAGTAACAATATGGCATACATGGGTACATCAATATAATAAGGGGGTTGTACTAATAACAATAAGGGGTTACACTAGTAGTATAGGGGCCTAACAGCTCCAAAATCTCCCTGGATGAAAATCTCCATGAAGATGACTTCTTCAGCTTCTTTGGACTATTCCATTGGCTTCAACAGGCTCCAATTAGCCTAGCTAGCCTCTTGTTTCACTCTCTCTCTTTCTCTCTGGCCCTCTGGCTCTAGATGAAAACTGCTCCTGGAGTGCATTTAAGCAATATCCCCTAGGGATACTCCACCAAATTTGGTAAACCCTCAATCTAGTTGGTGCCTCGCTCGCTTGATATGGAAGTTGACCTTGGTGGCTCTTCTGTGTTGATGTGTAGTTGGTGGATCGTCGCCCCTCTCTATATGCCATGCGGGGGTTGTTCTCCTTGTGGCTAATTCATTGCCATCTTGTTGGTTGTTTTCTTGCGGGGTGATGTGGGTGGTGATATGCTGAGGTTTTAATCAACAACGTATCTTTCTTTAACTCACCACCTAATGGAGTCTGATTGGTATCTGGTACATGTTTTGGTGCCTGTTGTTGTTTCTTATCTTCCAATATTACTTCAACCACTGAGTCCTCATTTGATGTATCAGTACCTGTAACCTTTTATGCTTCAGCCTCTGTTTGTGTTTGATTGTCAACGATCAAAGGCTCATCATCTGATGTGTGAGTTTCATTAGAGCTTTGTGCTACTACCTCCGTAGTCTCTGTTTGTGGCTTAATGGAAATATCCTACAATGTAATTTTCTTCTTTTTATACCAGAGCTTCAGGAATTTCTTCTGCACATTAATATTGATAATACCCACAGATTCCATCCAAGGATATCCCAAAACAACATCCATTTTATCCATATATGAATTATAAAAATTATAATGTGACACATGCTTATCCATAGAAAGCTTCAAATCTTTATAAACTTGAACATCCTTATTATCAACTTATGTGTTTTCAATGTGTTTTGCTAGGACTTGCAATTTTTTTTCCAAATTGACATTTATAAAATTATGCTTGCAACTAGGATTTATAGACACAATGATCTTCTCCTTCTGAATCAATCCATGAACTTGCAATAAGGAGATACTAGTAGGAAATAACCCCACATGCTTCTCATTATCTTGTTTTCTGACTTGAGACCATCTGTCTAAAAGTAATTTTTCAAATTCTTCATCAAGCAGTTTGGAACACTTCTTTGTGTTAAGTAATTCCCACCATGTGGCCATCTCATCTGTAAAATTAGCCACTGCCCAAAATCTCTAATATTTTGCCCATAATGATTTTTTTTTGTTTTAAGTATTCTTCAATAGTAGGACCATTACCTTTTCCTACAAAACATAGAACCACCATGAAGAGGGTTTGGGAAAAAAAATCACTTACTTGGCGAAAATTTGAAATGGCCACAATTTAGTCAATATTGCTCAGAATCCCTATTATGACCTATTTTCTGAAATGGAACAAGCATTATGCTTCTTCCCATGTGATAGAAATCCTGATCTAGGCACTGGAATTTGAGATTCGCACTGCACTTGTCCCGCCCTCACATAAAAATTCTGAAAAAAGAGCTGATTTTAAATCAGCAATATCTCCCTCATCCGGACTCTGATTCAGCCGACTTGTTTTTTCAAATTGGGTATTTTTTCACAAAAAACCCAGATCTGCAATTAGATTATGAAAATATTGCCCCAGAACGTACAGATCTGATCTTAAAAAACGCCACACCGAAATATGTCTGCAACACAACTGATTTTTAAATCAACGATATCTCCCTCATTCGGACTCCGATTCGGCCAATTTGTTTTTTCAAATTGGGTATTTTTTCACAAGGAACCCATATTTGCAATTAGATTCTACAAATTTTTCA
Source organism: Pinus taeda (assembly GCA_000404065.3). Lineage (NCBI taxonomy): Eukaryota > Viridiplantae > Streptophyta > Pinopsida > Pinales > Pinaceae > Pinus > Pinus taeda. The sequence continues at coordinate 84,231 of APFE031484934.1, read as the reverse complement.
CCAAAACAAACAGATCTGATCTGCAAACTCGTCGGCTCGAAAAATGTTTGCAACACAGCTGATTTTTAAATTAGCGATATCTCCCTCATCCAGACTCCGATTCAGCCGATAATTTTTTTCAAATTGGGTATTTTTTTCACAAAAAATCTAGATATGAAATTAGAATCTATAGATTTTTGACCAGAACATACAAATCTGATCTGCAAACCCGTCGCCCCAAAAAGTTCCTACAAAAAAAAAAAAAAAATCTCCACTTTACCCAAGAAAGTGCTCTGATACCAATTGCTATAAATCCGATCTAGAAATATATGAGAATACAAATATACCGAGAAATAATAAGATAGAAATATATAGAAATGCTTCTCTTTATTAATCAAACCCTTAAGGTAGGAGAACACCATACATTCACTCCTTAAGGAAGGAAAGCACTCCATAAGCCATATGCTTGTTCATACAGTAATCCTTGACATCTCTCAATGGGGAGTCTCTAGCCTCTATATAGGCCTCATACATACAATACTATGGGTCATTACCATGGTTCCCTCAATACCATCTATCTAATACCATGGGCTTATTACATTATTGCTAACTACTTTTGGTCTCTTACATGATACGTGTTAACCACCTTATTTATTACTATGGCCCATCCCATTATTACATTATTCCCTTGGGTACCTCCCTTTGTACCCCATATTATCCCGCCTAGGTATACTATAGGTTCGCTGAGAAGGAGTACTGGTAGCTCCTACAACTGCCTCCAACCCCTAGTGGCCCTGAGCTCCAAAATCTCCCTAGATGAAAATCTCCATGAAGATGAATTCGTCTACTTCTCTGGACTATTCCATTGGCTTCAGCAGGCTCCAATTAGCTTAGCTAGCCTCTTGTTTCTCTCTCTCTCTTTCTCTCTGGCCCTTTGGCTTTGGATGAAAACTGCTCCTGGAGTGCATTTAAGCAATATCCCCTAGGGATACTCCACCAAATTTGGTGAACTGCACCTAACTCCAGTTAAACTTAGCATATCCACCTAAGTTTAGCCGCTCCACCAAGCTAACTATCAGAGATGAGATGTTACAATAATTGTTGGGCGCGCATATGCTGCGGTATAATCCTGGCAGTTAGGGATAAGGTTGGTGGTTGTATTAATCGGGAACCGTGTGGGACTGTTTACTTAGCAAAATCTCCACCATTGATCAATCTTGCTCGACCCTTATTTGACTTTCCCTTTTATCAAGTGCTTCATCTGCACCATTGATCTCACTTCTCCAGATCCAACGGATATCGCATCATCCGCTTACCAACTAATCCGGACGATCTCCACCATCAATTTATCCCATTTGATCCAACGACTATCGTGTCACTCGCTCGCCAACTAGCTTGGCTGATCTCCACTGTCGATGTGACTCATCCAATCGAATGGCTATCGCATAATCTCGCGTGAAATATTCCACGACTGATATCAGGTCGAGAGCACGCGAGAAAAGTAGTTTTCCCGTGCTATGTGTTGCCCGCTAAGGATAATTGCGTGAAATTTAGGAATACTGCTTCCCACCTTTAGGGCATGCGAGATACCAGTTTCCACTTTCAAAATACTACCCACGTGCTTAATTCACACTTTTAAAAAAGGTGCTTAAGGAAAGGTTTAGCACTTAAAACCAAATTAATCTTGGTCAAATGTCCATAATTTGTAGTTTACTGGACTTTTTCAAATTGTGATAACTCCTTCATATGGTGTTGGTTTTTCAAACCATTCACGGCGCCGGAATCAGGAAGACGAGATCTATCCAATCACTTAGGTTCAAAACTATTTCAAACACTTTGAAATTTGAGCTATCATTAAGGTCCTGGACCAATATCTGATCACTCCTCCCCATTAGGAATCTTTTGGACCCCAAAAGACTGATATACTGATCTGTACAGTAGATGAGAGTACAACACCCTCTTTTTTCAGCCTCCATACACTTGCCTTGCATGGATAGTGCCTTTAAACCAAAACTCGAAGATAGTCGACACTTCCCTTCCTAGATGTGCTTGTCCTCCTGTTAAGAATTGTCTTCCTTCAACACATTTAGAATTTCTGTTGACAAGTTTATAGAAGGTAGCTGAACATCACTTCCGTGAACATTGACCCAAGGTGGCTCAAACAAACATGAGATTACATCATAAATATATGCATACTCAACTGAAACTTGTATATGTACCAATGAAATTATGTTTTATTGTGTCAAGAAGTCAAACCACTTCTTACCAGCCATTTCTATGGCAACTTTTGCTGCTGCAAATCTTCTTTGACATCTTGTCAAAAACAACATAATGCAAGAAAAAACAACTTTACGACATAAATTCACATTATGTGAATCATCATCATGTCTCTTACATCTTGTGTACAAATGATTGACTAACTCACAAGCCGTAAAAAACATATCTTTTTCAAACAACTAACTCTTCCAAGTCAAGCATGTACAAAAAGAACTTGATGATTCTTTTTCAAAGGAGAAAGAATTCCACCTCTTGTGAAACACTTCATCATTATCTCCCTTTTTCAATCTTTGAGACAAAATCAACTTTTCCAAGTTACTATGACATTGCATGCATGTTTAAACAAAGCAATCAACCATCAAGTCAATTACACATACATGTTCAAATACAATGAAATCATGAACATTCCTTTGTTCATACATACCATTCTCATGCATGTATTCCATTCTTCAACTTTCTTTCAAGCACAATCATAAGTACAATATCCTCAGTGCAAGATCCTCAATCATATGAAAATGTACTTACAAAGCTGAAATGAATATAATTTTACTACAATAAAGTAAGTCTCATACTCAACTTTTTCATTCACCTTTTTGGTAAAACCCCGCAACTTGCATTCTATTGGCAAAGAAATGTATCAAATCAAAAGACATGCAACTTTATTTGGATAAGAACTCTAACCATTTATTACCAATCCACATCAAAGGCACTTCCTTTAACTGCACATCGACAACAACATGTGAATCATCCTAAAACACATCAATTATGGAAACTTCATTTCCGTTCTTGCCATTTTCGCTTTCCACATTCTTCAAATTTCGTGGAAGCATTGTTGGATTCAAAATCCAACATTTTTCAGCAACATGTCGTTGCTTATGGCAATAATTGCAACACGTTGTCATCCTCTTTACAACATATTTTGCCTTGTCCAATGGACCTTTGGCTTCTTGCCTCCTTTTCTTCAAAAGTTTCGTGTATGTGGCCATTTTCTTCCAACATCTAGAAACACTATGGTTAACCAAACCACAAAAGGAACATGCAATTTTTTTCCAATATTTATGTGGAAAATTACATGCTTAACATGATCAAAAGAAATGTGATTGAAATCAGATTTATACCTTTCTCTTTCACCTTTTTTGCCTTCATGAGAAAATGAATTGAATGAAGAAGTGGCTCCCTTTGGAACCCCATCAATCTCTTCAATGATTTTATAGCTTTCACAACTCTCTTGTTCGGGTGCATGCTTATGAACACCTTCTTCTTGAAAAGTATGTTTCAAACTATTGCATTCCCCATGAATACAATCTTTACAAACTTTAGGTAGAGAACATAAAATGAAACTCCTTCTAGGAACTGTTTCAATTGCCTTCATGGTTGCTTTGAAACTTTCTCCATAAGATTGTCCATAGCCAAGACCCAAATACTTAGGCCTTTCCTCAACCGTTATTGGCTCAACTATGCCTTGTGCATGTTTTCCCAATCCTTTTCCTTCATAGCCCATTTTGGACATCGACTTGGACCCTATGCCTCTTGTATGTTTTTCAAAAGAACCAACATAAACATTCTTAGAGGAAATTGAAGACAAACTATGATTGTTTACCTCTTCTTCAAACTGATACTTGACTAAGGCTTCTTTGGCAACAAGGAGTTGTGTCTCCAACTCATGCATCCTTTCGAGGTTCATATTTGCAATATGAAGTTGGCTCTCCATTTCCTGCAATTTGTCAAAAAGCAACTGCTTCTCTTCCTTCATGGAATTCAACTGCTTTCGAAGTTTTGTGCTCTTCCTTTCATATTCATACATTTGTTTCACCATATCCATCATTATGGATAAGTCTCACTTCATGTCTTCATCAAAGAATCTTGTGAAGGAGGATGATTTTGAAAACTCAATTGTAGAAGTTTTCATTATAGAAATGAATAAAATAACTTCAACAAAATTCACCAAGCTTTCAAAGAACTAATGGCTATAGAGTCAAACTCTTATTCAAGCAACCTATTGCTGTGTCAATCAAGCAGCCTATTGCTGTGTCAATCAAGCCACTTATTGCTCTGTCAATTAAACAACATGCTCTGTCAATCAAGAAACCTGCTTTGATACCACCTGATCTGAAATGGGGGTTTGATAACTTGTTATGCTTACAAGAACCTCCTACTCAGCTTAACAAATAAATGATCTAGCTTATATATGACATTTGCAGAATTAAATTCTTGAAATAGGTACATGTTTTTTTTTAATTGTTTAAGTACTTTAAGTCCATTTGTTTCTACTGATATTAAACACATATAACAGCCATATAATGCAACAAATAAACAACCACACATAACAGCAAATTTAATCTAGGAGTTCACCCGAATATCGTGGGTTACGTCTCCTTGAGCTTTTGTCAACTTGACTTGGCTCTTTGGGATTATGGTAAAGTTTATTTTACAAGTTCCACACTTAACTACAAAGGTTATTGAATTGAACCAATGGGCTTAGAATACCATCTATATCCCTGTTGTGGCTATCATCACTCTGTAAACAAATCTAAGTTTCCTTAGTCTTGATTCCTTCAATCACTGCATTGAGCTACCCCGAGCTTCTTGATGGCACTAACTCCTTCATAATTCTTTAAATATCACTAAAAATTCTTCTATTGTCTCCATCACATATCAGACATTGAAAATAGACTGATCATATTCTCAAAATGAGCACTGCATTCCCAAACTAGGCCTTCCCCTACGGTTAGCACTGGGTTGCCTTAAACTTCCCTGTAGCATCTCGACCTTTAGAAGTCTTCAAATGCTTCTAAAAATCCCTGAAATGGATTCAAAAGGCTCATTATAGTTAGAAATGACTATTGGTTCACTGAGAACGAGTACTGGTAGCTCCTACAACTACCTCCAACCCCTGGTGGCCCTGAGCCCCAAAATCTCCCTAGGTGAAAATCTCCATGAAGATGACCTCTTCAGCTTCTCTGGACTATTCCATTGGCTTCAGTAGGCTCCAATTAACCTAGCTAGCCTCTTGTTTCACTCTCTCTCTTTCTCTTTGGGCTTCTGGCTCTAGATGAAAACTGCTCATGGAGTGCATTTAAGTAATATCCCCTAGGGATACTCCACCAAATTTGGTGAACTGAACCTAACTCCCATTAAACTTAGCATATCCACCTAATTTTAGCCGCTCCATGAAGCTGGCTGTCGGAGGTGAGCTGTTACAATAATTTTTGGGCGCGCATATGCTGCGGTATAATCCCGACGGTTAGGGATAAGGCTGGCGGTTGTATTAATCGGGAACAGCGTGGGATTGTTTACTTAGCAGAATCTCCACCATCGATCAATCTCACTCGACCCTTCTTTGACTTTCCCTTTTATCAAGCACTTCAATCTGTGCCTTTGATCTCACTTCTCCAGATCCAATGGATTTCACGTCATCTACTTACCAACTAACTCGGACGATCTCCACCATCGATCTGTCCCGTCCGATCCAACGGCTATCGTGTCACCCAGTCACCAACTAGCTTGGCCAATCTCCACTGTCAATGTGACCCATCCAATCAAACAACTATCATGCAATCTCGTGTGAAATCTTCCACGACTGATGTCAGGTCGAGAGCACGCAAGAAAAGCAGTTTTCTCGTGCTACGTGTTGCCTGCTAAGGGTAATCACATGAAATTTAGGAATATCGCTTCCCACCTTTAGGGCGCATGAGATATCAGTTTCCACTTTCTAAATACTAACCATGTGCTTAATTCAAACTTTTAAGAAAGGCGTTTAAGGAAAGGTTTAGCACTTAAAACCAAATTCATCTTGGTCAAATGTCCATAATTTGTAGTTTACTAGACTTTTTCAAATTGCGATAACTCCTTCATACAGTGTCGTTTTTTCAAACCGTTCATGACACCGGAATCAGGAAGATGAGATCTATCTTCTAGTCGCTCAAGTTTGACACTCTTTTGAACACTTTTAAATTTGAGCTACCATTAAGGTCTTGGATCAATATCTGATCAGATCTTGCCATCATGGGAAACATACAAGAATGAGATTCAAGTCAAAGGAGTGCTCAACATCAAGGCCACTAGAGATTGTTCACATGAACTTATTTTTAGGTCCCTATAATACTAGTGATTCCCCCATTACTATTGTCATTGTAGCCCTTATTGTTATTATTGTGCCCCTATTTTCCCCATATTGTTATTAGTGTGCCCCATAGAAGCCCACTATTTTTATCGTTGTGCCCTTATATTATTATTGTTATGTTGGGTTTTATTATATTGTGACCTCTTAGACTCCTATATATAGAAAGGATGTTTAGTCATTTGTATCATCCAAGAATTGTTCATTTGTGTAATGTAAAGGAGGTTTCCCCCTAGAAGAGGCTGATTTTGAAGTTTTTAATCTATATTTTCTATCTTTTTCTAAGTTGGTTCATAATATTTGGTATGAGAGCTTTGGATTTTAGGGTTTCGTTGCTCCAAATAGGTAATCGTGGCATTGTCGCTATAAAAAAAATTCTGTGACATTTCATAAGCTAAAAAAGAAACCCATTTGAGCCCAAATCTTGATGATCCTCTGGTCCGAATTTCAGATCTTGCCTCGTTATATTTTCAAAGATATGATCTAGGAACGTTAGGGTTTTTGCAGGCTCCCGAATTACATCCCAAACAAGTGACCTTAGGAAAATCATCATAACTTTGTCTCTAAGTATCAGATTGAAATTCTGTAAGAAGTTACAAAAATAGGACATAATTTTGTTTTATTTGCATTGTTTCTAGGTCCAAAGGTTGAAATAGTGACACGTGGCACTTTGTACAAGTTCACTCTACTAAAAAAGTGTATAATCAGTTCATCTTGGGAGGTTGGGCATAACTCCTTCTTGGAGAATCTAATTTCTATTAGATTGGTGGCGTTGGAAAGAGGACTTAGAGGGATACGATAGTTCTAAATTTCAGACCTTGAAGATCTGAAATTTTCGAGATACATCATATTAAATATCAAGCTCCTACAAAATGAAAAAAGGTTTGTAGTTTTTTTTTTAATTTTACATAAGTTTGGTTTGAAAAATTAGTTTGAAGGAATTCAAAGGGCTTAGTGAAGCATAATTATCATTAATTGATGCCCCGAAGAAAGAAAATGGAAACACCTAGTAAGCAACCTGAAATCTCTAGCATGACTCATGAAGAAGAGTAAGAAATCAACATGACTATATTAAAATTACGAGGGCCAAGTGCAACAAAATTCACTCTCTACAAAAAGGTAACAGGAGACAATGGATGGTTTAAAGAAAGGCGTGGAAGCTAAGATGGATGGCATGGATGGTTTAAAGAAAGGCATGGAAGCTAAGATGAATGGCGTGGAAGTTAAGATGGATGGCTTGGAAAACTAAGATGAATGACTTGGAAGCTAAGATGGAAGGCAAAATGGACAATTTGAAGACATATTTGACAAAGTTGCTACAAGAAATGTTTACTAATGGTGAAAGGGTAGTAAAGGAAACTCATGATGAGAATAAAAGAAATGTTAATCATGATTTCATAGACTCTAAAATTGGATTGAAGACCCACCATGTTTCAAATATCGATATGAGGAAGTTTGATGGCAAGGATCCCGTAACATGGATACTACATATGGAGCAATATTTTGATCTCCATAATGTGCAAAACACACAAAAGGTACGCATTGCAACTTTATATTTAGAACCAAATCAGTTTGTATGTTATCGATGGCTTTACTCTCGTAAACAAATTGTCACTTGGGCAATTTTTACGGAAGAAATGGTAGCACATTATGAGGATACTAAAAGCAACACCTTTTCTAGCCAATTGATAAATCTCAAGCAAAAGGGTTCAATGATGGAGCACATTGAGGACTTCCAAAAATTGAATATAAGGGTAAAAGATATTCCAGGGGAGCATAGGATTGATGTATTCATGGGGACTTTAAAGGATAACATTCAACATGAGGTTCGCCTTTGAAAACCTGATTCATTGGAGAAGGCATTCAGGTTGGCAAGAAAAATGGAAATTAAAATTATGGCAACAAGGAAGCCTACCACTCACAACTATAAAGATGGAAGTGTTTTTGCCCCTAGCCTTCCACAACCTACAAGGTTGACACCACAATAATTGGAAGAAAAAGGAGCAAAAGGGATTTGTTACAGTTGTGATAGAAAATATACTAAAGGTCATAAGTGTGCTAAGAAGAAATTATTTTACATAGATTGTGAAGAGGAGGAAGAAAAGGAACAAGAAACGTCAAAAGAAGAAGATATACGCCAGGAACAAACCCTAGAGAAAGAAGACATGAATCTGACCATATCTTGTAATGCATTGGCTGGAATTACCACTACTCAAACTATCAAGATAGAAGGGCATATAAAGAAGAAAAAGGTAATAGTGTTGATTGATTCGGGAAGTACCCATGATCGGAAAATGGAATGTACTTGTTTAAGGGTGCAAGGTATCCATTTCCCATAATTTCAAATGTGAGCTATACACTCCAAGTGACCTTTGAAAATGTGAAAACTTCTTATTTCTTATACAGAGATAGACTGTAGGGGCATTCACCGGACATATCACCTCTAAAAAGAGTGTTATGCTCTTAACCTGCAAATGATACCCAAATATAGAATATGCGAAGAAAAGATACCAAGAACACAGAATATGCAAAGAAAAGATACCCAAAACATAGAATAGCAATGATTTTATTATTCAGAGAGTAATGTTCAATTGCCTCTTCGAGGGGGCAACCTCCAATAGAGGAGAGCTCGATTACAAAATAAGACACGATGCTCCTCGCAGGGAGTCCCTATCCTTTATATATGACTCATACATGCAATACTACGGGCCAATACTGTGGTATTAATAATACCATCTGTTAGTGCTTGAGATTTCACCTCAGGCTGAGAAAGGCAAATCTCAAGGCTACGTCAAACCATTTCACCTCGTAGCTAGCCCTACGGGGTATGAGAAGGCTCTCTCCGGTCAATCTCGTTAAATTTTCAATGGGAAGAGATGACCAACCAAGGTAACACAGATATTAGGCTAGTAAACTGATAAGGAGGATTGATTTAAAGTTTTTTGAGGTTTTTGGTGGCAATTGGAGGGAGTGCAATTCAGGGTGC